>JANTPZ010143069.1:0-20659 GCA_025593235.1 Vachellia pachyceras
TTCAAGAAATAGTTTTGAGCATTCAAATAAAGCTTAGATGAATGGTAACTCAATAAAAACATTTTAACACTCAAATTGAGTCATTTAACCACATCATCCTCTAATTAAAAAGAATGCCCAAATCATTATTAAAACTTTGTCAAATCAATATGTATTATGAAAACTTTTTGCTTCATTATATTTGACATCATCAAAACTAATCATATCTAACAATTACGACTACCTAAATCATACGGGGATCGTTAACACGACGCAACCTTTTATGCAACCACATCACATCCCTTTTGTCACGGATGAGGCATGGATGACGTCATCATTCTATTCCCGACAATTACTTTCTCGATCCCTGTGTAGTCTAATCAACGAAACGAAAACCCCTTTTCGTTACAGTATGGCCATACATTTCTCAGACTCACTCATCGAGAGGCCCAGTAATATCTCTCAACTAATGTGAGGGATAAATCCCATCTTGATCACTCACATTCCTCCACATGAAAACCCTTAAGCCTGATTATAGCCTTTATCATCACCCGATCAAAGGTAACTTTTGACTAAGTCAAAGCTTAGTGACTTTTATGCAGGAATCCATGATGATTTCAGGTCAAAGGGCATTGTGGCGTTATTACATATGAGATAAGCTAATGACTTAATCTATGTAGCTTTCTCATAGCGGGTCGGTCCAGCACCTTGCACTCTCACAAGTTCCTATGACTTTAACTCGTATCTCTATACCCTCATCAAAGTCATACTAATCTTACATTATCTATGCTCCCACATAGACAACCAACCAAGGACATTTAAGACAATATTCATAATCCGTCTATGGATACAATTATCACAACAAACGTGCAAAACGTATGATAATTAATGGAGAAAATACATTAAAATAAATAATGTCTGAAATACGATGATTAGCCCTAAGGCATAATTTCCAACAACCATGTATATTGTAATTTCTTCCTTTTCATTTCTCTTTCATACAAAATACTTATTTGTATCCAATCAGCTTTACATTTACAGGTGTAAAGCCTACATGTCAAATAACTTTTCGTTTGTCCAATGACATTAATTTTGCATTAATATCACCCTTCTTGAGGTGCCAATTTTTTTCTTTGTTTGCACTAAGCAATGGATACATCATATGTTATATTATAAGTAAAGATGTCATTAACGTGGATTTATTTTTCAATCCCATTGGAATCCATTCATGACATAATTTATTGAGATTTCATTATTTATTAAATGTATTAAGTACATGAGTTTCTTTTGTGACTGCAACATTTTCTTTTGGAGATAATAATTCTTCAAGATTTAAATCCTCTGGAGCAACCAAGTATTCAAATTCTTATGAGGTTTCAAATATTTTTCACATAAAATATTACTTAAAATTTTCCAGATTTAGTAAAAATAATAAGGTTAAAGTATACTTTTAATCCTTTATGTTTGCGTCAGGTTTCATTTTAGTCCTTTAAGTTTAAAAAGTGTACTTTCGGTCCCTCAAATTTAACACCGTTAGTCTCTCTTAACGGAAATTGTTGACTCATCAAATTTAATGCCGTTATTTTAATTTTTTTTATTTTATACAATTTAAAATGTCAAATTTATTATATTATTAAATTAAAATTAAAATGTGAGTATGCTTTGTTAACATTTTATTGCACAGTTATCAATTAAATTTGATAAGTCAGCAATTTCCGTTAAGAAAGACTAACGGTGTTAAGTTTGAGAGACTGAAAGTGTACTTTTTAAACTTAAAGAACTAAAATGAAACCTAACGTAACATAAAGAACTAAAAGTATACTTTAGCCAAATAATCAATAGATCATTAATGAATAGTAATATGTATGTTTTGAAAATAAAAGGAGCTTTGTGCTATCTAGACAAAATAAAATGGTGGTCAGAATATTTTAGTTGGAAAAAGGGTCATGTTTGCGACTTAGCATGCATAGGAAGGTCAAGCGAAACACTGATGAACCCAACAGAAGGCAAGGAGAAGAAAGAGTGTAGGGTCCAGATTGACTTATATTTGACCCATTGAGGACACGTGGCAGATTGTTATCGTTTAGCCTCCTGGAAAAATTTTAATATTACGAGGGATGAGGATGAAACAACCCAGAAGGAGGAAGAAGCCTTCGTGGAAAATGTGGCCTCTATTTTTTCGCCGTACACTTTATAAAAAACCAAAAAACATTAGTCCCAACAACACGAAAAATCACCATCAATAATTCAAAGTATGAATCTCATTATTAATAGGGTTGGAAATAATAAAAAGTCATTTCATAAAAAACGTCATAAATCAATATTTAATTTTAGCTTAAAAATAAAAATGTCGTATTCAAATGCTCTAAAAAATGCTTTTATTAAAAAATACCAATACTTGGTGCAAAGAGGACGACCCCATTCACTTTTCATGTACCTTCCTTTTTGAGATGCTGACCAAACTGACTTTAGTCAAGCGACGCGTCTAGAGACTTACTTGACTTGGTTAACTCAATCGGAGGCCTCCAAATTCTTACATCTATAAATTTGGCAGTCATATATCTTCACTTCAAAACACTTGAACCATATCTTCTAATCTTCCTCTTCTTCACCACATACCTTCCCTTTGGCTTCCACTGTAACTCTTGAAATTAGCTTCAGGCTTCAACACACAACAATATAGTACGCAAATGACGATGAAGGTCGGAACTAGCAAGACCCTTCTCTTTTCAAACTTCCTTTTCCTTCCACGTCTAGAATATGATATCATATTATTGATTCCTTTTGCATCAACAAATATATAATGTTTGATGATTTATTTGCTTGCAGAAAATAGTGTTGAAGGTGGAACTTCACAGTGAAAGAACTAAGCAAAAGGTCATGAAAGCCACCTCAGGCATTTCAGGTAAATATATGTACACAACCAAATCAATACATTCTTCTCAGTCGTCAAGTACACAGTGAAATCCTGAGTTTTATGCTTTATGAGTTAAAAAATCACGCTGCTTAGAATTTTAAACCCAATTTCATTGGAATTTGGATTAGCTAATTGTACAGAATACTGTATGGTTGTTATAGCAAAGGAGAAAAATTGACTGGTTTGCTGTTTTGTTTTGCAGGGGTTGAGTCAGTGAACATGGACATGAAAGACAAGAAATTAACGGTAACAGGAGATGTCGACCCAGTTAACATAGTGGGAAAGCTAAGGAAGTTGTGTCAGACAGAGGCGGTATCTGTTGGAGCTGCCAAAGAGTCTGAGAAGAAAGAAGAAAAGATAGAAGAGTATATAGCTAAAGCCACTGTACCTGCTCCTCTCAGCTACAGCCGTGTTTATTATCCACCACCACCTTATTATGTTGGAACTGTGGAGTACCCTAATAGTGGCTGTGTCATCTGCTAAATTTTGAACTTGTTTGGGGAAGAAAATAAAGAGAAGGATAATTAAGGAAGTAACATGATAGATATGTGGTGCTCTGTCTTATTATTGTCCAAAACTAGCGTAAAATTGTTATACGAAGAGATTTTTGTAAACTATATAAATTCTGGTTATTCTCTTTAATATTTAGTTAAAAGTGTCAATATTGATCAATATTTACTATGACGTACTATAAAGTTATTCTTATTTTGAAAAACTAGACAACAATCACGAGACCATTATATTATATCCTCAAGGGAAACAAATAACCCTATCTAACTAAAAGGTGAAGATATATATTTGACAATAAAATTGTGTCAAAGGTGTTTGATAACATAAAATTTTGGACGCTGTAAATATACACATGAAGTTATAAAAATGGGATAAAAATAAGAACAACATCATAGTAAATATTGGGCATGTCAAATGATGGTGCCATCATCAAATAAAGTTGCAAAATGTTTTGTTAAGCCAAATGTTACCATCATAGTAACTATGTACAATGTTTTTAAGTTTGTGAAAGAGAGTATCTCGATTTGCAGAAAAAGATTGCTGAACTCACGTTTGTGGTTTGGAAACCTTTCCAAAACACCCCCTATATTCATCACGAAATTTTGAAAATATGATTATATCAGTATATGTATTTACAATTGTAAATTATAATTACAATCATATGATATATCTACAATTATTTAAACTTATAACTTCTATATTTATAAGATTTATAAAGAAGGTAATTAATTTTAAAAATAAAAAAATTATTCTTGGTGGAAAGATATTTAGATTTTTTTGGCTTAGTAATCTGATAAGAGAGGTAATTATATTCACCTCTGATCAAGTTTTGAAAACATTGCATTTCCTAAAAAGAAAAGGAAACATTCATTACCCTAAAAGGGTTATCATGTCTCATTCTCATATTTGAGAGTTACCCCTCTCACATAAAAGGGACCCCTTTCATTCTTTTCCAAAGGGACGTCAAATTTAATTACTATAACATTTCTCATATATACATTTCCTATAGAATGGATGTGAAAAGGACGGGAAACTATACGTTAAAAGTGCTGCTATAATAGTAATTACATTTTAAAATTTAAATCTTACATAACTGTTTTAAAAAGTTAATATTGTGAATATGTTTTATACATACTTATATACTGAAACAAACTTTAATTAGGTGTAACATATCTTCCGGTCAGTTGTCCGTTTGGATAGCCCGTTGAAAAAACGGACACAGATTCCAAGGTAGTTTATGTGAGAGGAAAAGTGTCTCGGTAAGCGTACCCATTGTGCCAACGGACTTACCAAACGGAGCTATAGAAAAGCGTGAAGATTCCTCATTGACTTGTTGACTCATGTAGCACTTCTAACTTTCGTGGAAAAGTTGCCTTTATTTTTGTTGGACACTTTCAGAAAAGCAAAAAACTATTAAGCTAAATAAAAAATATCAATATGATGACCTCGTTCCTTTTTTTTTTTTTACGTAACTATTTCTACAATGGGGCCAAAGACCCAAAGTGACTTTAAGCGACGCGTCGTTTGCGGTTGAAAAATAATATATATATATATATATATATATATTAAAGCTTCTTTTTTCTTTTGTTATGCAGGAAAAAGCTTATTTTCTTTTATATTATTGGAGTTGTTAGAAATGTAATTCTCATTCACACAAATGATCAGTGAGTTTTTAAACTATTAGAGTTGTTAGAAATCTAATACTGTGGTTTTGATAGTTTCCTTTTTCTTTTGTTATGCAGGAAAAAGTTTATTTTCTTTTATATTATTAGAGTTGTTAGAAATCTAATACTGTGGTTTTGATAGTTTCCTTTTTCTTTTGTTATGCGGTTAAAGTATACTTTTAGTCCTTTATGTTTGTATTAGGATTCATTTTAGTCTTTTAAGTTTAAAAAGTGCACTTTCAGTCCCTCAAACTTAACGCCGTTAGTTTTTTTAATGGAAAATGCTGAGTCATCAAATTTAATCGATAACTGTACAATAAAATATTGACAAAGCATACTCACATTTTAATTATAATTTAACAATATAATAAATTTAATATTTTAAATTGTGTAAAATAAAAAGGTTTCTAAAATAACAGCGTTAAGTTTGATGAGTCAGCAATTTCCGTTAGGAGAGACTAACGGCGTTAAGTTTGAGGGACTAAAAGTGCACTTTTTAAATTTAAAGGACTAAAATGAAACTTAACGTAAACATAAAGGACTAAAAGTATACTTTAACTTATATTTTCTTTTATATTATTGGAGTTGTTGGAAATCTAATCAGAAATGATCAGTGAGTTTTTTAAATTATTAGAGTTGTTAGAAATCTAATCCTGTGGTTTTGATGGTCTCCTTAGAGACACGTCTCCTAATGTTGTTCTGCGTCATTTATTTATATTTGTCGTTTTCTTCTTTGATGTTTGTCACTTGTGGTTTTCTTTTTCTTTTTCTTTTCTTGGCGTGTATGTTTCAATTTGGGTGCTGGATTTGCTTGATATTCTTTCACAATATAATTTAGGTAAGTATGATAGATGTGTTTTGTTTTAGTAAGCTTGTACTCCATCTAGGGTTGGAAAAATGGGTTGGGCCCGCCAACCCTCCTAATCTTGGCGGGTTCGGGCTGGCGAAATGCTTGGCGGGCTATTTTTAGCCCAACCCGCCATTTTATTTTTTTTATTTTTTTAAAAAATACATATTATATATATTTTACCTTTTTTTCATCCCAATATTTTTTTACAAAGGAAAAAGTAATATTAAACTCTATTTTTAAGAAATTATTAAAAACTTATTGATAAGATTAGAAAGAGAATCATATAAATATATTATCTCATAGAAAAAACTGAAAAAAAGGAAAAGGAAATTCATTTCTATTTTTTTAAAAAAATAAAAACTCGTGGATTGACGGGCTCGGGTTGCAGTTTTGCAACCTGTGCGGGCCAGCCCGCAACCCGCGGGCTGACCCGTTTTCTCATCACTAACTCCACCTCTATGTTATCATTCATTTCTTCAACCTTTCTACCTTTTTTATTTAATTTGGGCAAAAATTTTCTTGTTTTTATAAACAAAAACAAAAAATTGTTTGGTGTTTTGTTTGTATTAAGTTGTTCTTAAAAAAAATACATAAACTTGTTTTTAAAATCTAAAAACCGAAAACAAATTTTATTTGTTTTTTGTTTGTGTTAATTTCGTTTCTTAGTTTTTGTTTCGAAAATGTGATAAACTCTTTATTTTTCACTCAATGGATTTTTCAATATTTAAGGGTTTAAGTTCCCATCAAAACTTTATCGTCTAGTCTCAATATGTAGATTTACAAACTTAAATTTTTTAAAACTATTATTTATACATACATGGTTTTTGTTTTTTTTAAAACTTGATTTGAAAAACATTTTTCAAAACAAAGAAAAAAACAAAAAAGTAGAAAAAAAGCCCCTTAGCCTTTTCAAATTCCTTGAGGATTAGGTGATCTTGGCCTTCTCTTTTGGCTGTATATGTCACACTTGCTCTATATTGTGCCTGCTACCTGTTCAAATATAAAGATAAATGTTGGTCAGCTTCTTGTTTAGGGCTATATATCCTTCACACATTTGGAGATTTGAAGCTATTGGACATGTTCCATAGTCCTATAAGCACTTGGCCCGGTTAAGCTATTTTGGTGTTCCTGGAGTACCCCTTGTTTGGTTTTTCTGTTACTTATTTTCTTGTTCTGTGTTTTATTATGTTTTAAAACCCTTCTTATTTAGACTCCAATGCATGAGTCGAGTTTTACGTGTGTCATTTTAGCTTTTAATCAAATTTGTTGTTTCACACATACCTACACAAACACACACATATAAAAAGCAATCCGTTAGAGATTGCAATATATGTAAAAAATTATAAATTCCTTATGAACATTTTGCGGTGAAGGTCTATAATCCATTAACTTCTAAAATTCCTTATGCTTAATGCTACAGGTACCCTATAACCTCACCATGAATGGCTTGTAAAGAGTTTGTTATGGTTAATGTCATTATGTTTACCTTTATTTCTTTGTAACTATATGTTTTTACTTTAATGGTTAGGGGTCTATAAATAGAAGTGCTCCTCCCTTTTCTCTCATTCAACTTTCTCTTCTTCTCCATCTCTTACTCATAACATTTTGTATATTAATTTTATTTATATCACATTATCCACATGATTTTACTTTGAAGGTTTAAGGTATAAGCTCTTTATATAAAGGTTTGAGGTATAAGCTATCTGTAAAGCAGTACGTTCCTGTAGTGTATAATAACTATTAACTTCTCTCTACACAATTATCCCTTCTAACCCATTATCATGAGCAGTTTTAATTTTCTATATATTTACTATATATTATGTTGTTCTTCTATGTTTTTTATTTTGTTGTTTGTAACACCTTCCTTAACATGTGCTATCAAATGCTTAGAATTAGCTAACCAAGTGAATTGTAAAACTTTGGTCCGAGTCACTGTTCACCATTACTGTTCACATGGTAATTCCATATTTTCAGCCAACTTTAAAAAATCATAACTAAATCTAGAGAAATTGGAATTTTGTGGTTCAAGTCTCTACTGGAGGCTCTTTAAGTCTCCTATAGGGGAAAAATACTCACTCGTCCAATATCTTGATCAATTAATACAGTTTTACAGGTGAAGAAACACTGTTCATTTGGTCATTTTCAATTTTTCATATTTTCCTTCAACTTTGAAAAATCATAACTTTTTATCTACACATCCAATTTCAGTAAACTTTGACTTATTTTAAAACTTGGAATGTGTAGTATTTAACTCAAAATTTCATAGAATTTGGACTCCATTTACTATTTTTTCCTGTTACCCAAAATTTGGTTCTTAACAAGGGCTTTGGACACTTTTTAAACTATCTTTCATGGTTCTCTCTTCTTCTTGCATGCTTATCTTTACTTCTACTTACCAAACAATACTCGGGCTCATTATACAGCATACATACCATGTATCATAGTATTGATATTTACATACAATCGTCATACAACTTGACATAAGCAACATACATAATACATAACTTTCCATAGCCTCCTTGAATTATATAACTTTCTTCATGCTTCCACCATCTTGCTTTTACCCTTTCATGACCTTGGCCCTAGGGATGTTATTGTTTGGAAGAATGAGATTTCAAGAATCTCAATAGCAATGATTACTGCCACACAAATTAACATGCATTATCATCATTTATTTCCTATCTAGCTATGCATGAACATAACATGATACATTTTAAGAATACTTTGCACATAGCCATGCATGTCATAACACAACTTTACATGTTTGCATAGCACATAAAGAGCATGTACAATATCACAATAAATAAATAAATAACAATCAATAAACATATTAAAGTATAGGTTAGTAATCTTGCTACCTCAACTCCTTAGCTTTTCTTTGAGTTTGGTGGCTTGCCTCTTGGACTTTGAGACTTTCCATTTTCAATTTAGACTCCTACACATCATGATAATGCATTTAGCATTAATGACAAGCCACTAATAATGCATTACATCCCTTAAAACTTCACCAAATTTCTCTTGAACTTTAAGGGTCTTAAAACCCTTAACTTTGCTAAAATTATTTCTAATGCTTCTTAAGTCCTTTTCTCACCTGTACCTTACACAATTTTTCCTTCTAAACACAATGGAAACATAAAAACTTCAAAATCAAACTCCTTCCCACTATTCTACATTTGGACAAAAATCTCAATAAATAGGAAATTTTGATTTTTCAACTTCTAGCTCTCTATACATGCATAATCTCATTCATAAACCGTTTTTCCATGATTATTTCACTCAAAACATTACTTTCCTTTCAAATGGAAAATTGGAAAACACCTCCCCTAGGGTTTCATGATTACCAAAATTCATACAAGCTTCAATCCAACACAAAACACACACCAATCAACTCCTTAAGTTGCATAAAGTTGTTTGGCACCAATTACTTAATCTAAATCCTACTCTTTCTCATTTCATCTCACCAAAAAACCTAACTTTCCAGCAGCCAAAATCAAGTATAATCGAAGAAACTAAACCTATAGAAGTGAAGATGAAGGTCCAAGGAGTAATAATATGAAAAAGATTGCATCAAAACTTAACTTATCTTGGATTTCTTGTGAATTTTTCTTCTCTTCTTGTACTTTCATGACTGCCACTCCTCTTCTCTCTTTGCAGCTGGTTATGCACCAAAATTATGGGCTGGAAATGGAGAGAATAAGTAGCTTTAATGACAAGCCAAAATGATCCAAGGTTGGAGATTCAATCTTGCATTAAACTTGTGATCTAATGGTTGAGATTTGGGCAGCACATTTTCTCCTTTTTGTGCACCTTTTGGCTGACTTGGGCTGAAAAGATAAATAAAAATCTACCCACATGTGCTAAATTAGAACGGTGACAAGTGTCCTTGAATCCTATATAACTTAGACTGATAAAGTAACTTTGTTCTGATAAATTCTATCACTTGTTTGAGATATTTTACTTCTCCTTTTGGTCTTCTAATATGGTCCTTACAATGGCATATCACATTTATGGTAATTTTACTTTTGGAAACTTTATGTTTCCATAAAATTACTTTATGCTTCCGAAACCGCGTTTGGGCAATTTTCTGATCGTTAACCTAATTTGAGGTCACCAAAAATTTCCAAAATTCTTCCTGATACTCCAATACTTTTTCTTTCCTCAAATGGTTTTATAGAATGTCTTTAATTAATTTTTAAAGAAAACCCTAATTCAAGGTTTTTCTGGGCATTTTCCTTCAGATCAGGGACAATTGTTTCTTTCTTTCTCTTGCAAACAATTTTATAAAATATGAAAATTTTCAAGCTATTTTTCTTTGCTTTGAGATCAGACATATGAGGCTTTTAGGTATTTTAAATAACCTTTTGCTAATTATTTACTTAAATAGCCAAAAATTAAATGATCAATAAAATTCCCGCAACAGAAACATAGGTCATTTTAACCTAAACTGAGCCTCACTTGCTGACCAGTGAATTTTTCTCTATCAAATTGTGCCTTAAAAATTTTTCTAATATTTTGGTTAAACTTTGACCAAAATGCCCTTGGCCTTTTCTCAAAATGACCATTTTGTCCGTGTCATTTCAAAAATGACCATTACGTCCCTATTTTTTTCAAAAAAGACCATTATGTCCCTATCTTTTAAAATGACCATTATGCCCTTACTTTTCTTCATTGGCAAAATGGCAACTTGGAATTTCTTTTCATCTCTTTTTACTTTTTAGACCTTTTACTAATATGCAACTTTTTGTTTAGCATTCCTTTCCAATCATTGAAATTTGGAATATTACATATTATTCTTTCCATACATTTCAATTTATGTTATTCTCTATTATCTATTGTTATAATTTGTTATTTTAATTTAAGTTGTGTATCACTTTTATTTATTTTGTTATCTTCTGTTGTTCTTTTATTGTTTATCGTTTTAATTCTATCATATCCTCATTTTATTTTTTCCTCATCTACTTATATAAATTTACCATTTTTGTTTTTATATTTTCTATTATTCCGTATTTTATCTTTCTATATATTATCATGTTATTTATGCTTTGTAGTTATCTTTTACCTTTCGTTGCCATTTATTTTTATGTTTTATTTTCTATTATTTATTGTTTTATTTACTTTATGTTGCCATTTTAATGTTATTATCTCAATTTTGTTCTCTATGTTATCTACTGTTATATATGCTCATATTTTATACTATAGCTAATGTATGTTATTCTAGGGTTAAGGTGTAAATATAACAACAAAGTGTTTCATTAAAAGCATTTTAAACAATTAAATTTTGAAACAATTGTTAGGCCTTGAAAATATGATAGCGTAAAAACTTGTCATTGTCAGGCCTTGGAAACAGATTAAAACAATTGTAATTTCCAAGGATTGCACTATAGGGTGCAACCCCAGGGTCGTTCTCTATGGAGCCTCGTGCACAACTGGTTAGTGGCCTCGTGCTCAATTGATACAGTTTATTGCGTGAAGTTTCATTGTTCATATGGTCATTTTTCAATTTTTCAGGTTTTTCTCTTAACTTTGGAAAATCATAACTTCTTGTATAAAAGTCCAACTTCATCAAACTTTAGCTTGTTTTAACCTTTACCATATGAACTATTTTTCCACCTAGTTTCAGATCAATTGGAATTCATTTACTATTTTTCCTCATGTCACAAAGTTAGGGAATCGGTAAGGGCATTGGACCCTTTTAACTTGCAACTTTATTCATTCCTTACCAATTGATCTCATTCCTTTTTATGCCCTTTTTACCCACATAATAATGTTATGTTCACATACTATAATTCACAAGGTCATATACCCAAAGCATGAAGGAGTTTAGATTACAACTCATCCAAATACACTTATACATATACATTAAACACATTGCATAGCTTAGCAACTACACCATTATATCATGCTTCAATATCTTCACTCACCTTTCCTTTGCCCTTGCTTAAACTTGCACCTAAAATGGTTAGTTGGGGAGGGTGAGATTTCAAGGAAATCCTAGTAGCAAACACTCTAATAATACATCTACATGCATGATTATTTAATGAAATCAAGTATGCCATGAAATCAAGTATTCATCAATCAAGCTTCCACCAGGTCAAGTCAATCATTGCATAACAACCATCATGCTTTCACACAAGGTTTCATAACTTAAATGGCTACAACCACACAACAAACATGGCAACTAACACATATAAATCAATGCAAAGTAGATGCCAAAGTTAGGGGTGTTGCTACCTTGTCCTCTTAATTCCCCCTTGAACTTGAAGCTTTCTTGTTAATCTTTTCCAATGATTTCTTTGGTATTTAAAATTCCTAAGCATTGCACAAGAACATAATCATCAAACTCAAGTCATCAACTTTGCAAGAAGACCATAAAAACACACTAGAATCCTCTCTTGCACTTTCAAGATCCTTAACACTTTGAAACTGTTCTTATGATTTCAAATGCTTTCCCAAATCCTTTTCTCACTTATAGCCTACACAAAATCTCATTTTAAAGCCATTGGAAGCATTAAAATCATCAAAATCCAGCTCCTTCCCCACGTTCCAGATCTGACCGAAAAACAGAACACAAGCACACACTTGTGATTTTCAAACTTTCTTCACATATAATGACATATTCTTGATCCCAAAACACTTATCATGCATTATTTAGCTCAAAAGCAACTCTTCCTCATCAAATGTAAAAATGGACAGCAGCTCCCCTTAGGGTTTGAGATTCTAAAAATTCATACAAACATCAAACCCAAGCAATATATGCATCAATCTTCTCCTTATCATGCAAGGAGTGTTTTGCAACCATTTATTTCCTCTAAATCCCTCTCTTTCTCATTTTTACCATCAAGAACCCTAACTTTGATTCTTGAAAAATAGAGGTTTAATCAAGAAATTAATCCGATAGAAGTGTAGAGGAGGTTGCAAGGATCAAGAATATGTATAGGATTAGGTGGTAAAGCTTCTTACCTTGTGTTTTTGTGAAGCTTTCCTCTTCTTTTTGAGCTTGAAAATGGCGTCTTATTTCATCCATGGAGCTGCCAAAATGATGTCACAAATGGAGGAAGAAGAGACATATTTTTAGCTTAACGTATTCCTTCATAAACACTTGGAAGGCTAGGATTTATCCTTGCAAAAATCTTGATCTAACGGCTATTATTCCACCACCACATTACACACTTGCTAGCTTCTCATTTATTGTCATAAAGTGGCATTTAATGCTTGTCCTTGAGGATAAGAATCTGGTTGGAGACTTGGTTACTCCAACCAAATCGATTGCCATTCGGTTACTTCATCCGATTACGACTTCTACCGGTAAACATAAATTTAACCCCGTAAATTTTTCTCTGCTCTTCTGGAGATATTTTATTCCACTTTTAATCTCCATAATTCATTTACTAATATGGAAAAATATTTCCCAAAAATACCCATGAAATTCGTCCAAAATTAATAGGGTACTTTTATCCTGCTGAAAATCCCTGAAAAACGTATTTCCGACGGGCAAATAACTTTTAGGGCATTAAAAATTTCTATGATTTTTACTGATACTCTAGCTCTTTTCCTTTCATCAAATTGGCCTCCAGATTGTCTAAAATTAATTTTTGAATAAAATTACATTTTCAGGATTTTCGGGCATTTTTCCCTCCATTCTGGGAATTCGCCTTAATCGTATATTGGACAATAATTTTATAAAATACTATAAAATTCACTTTATTTTTCTATGCCTTGAAATCAACTGATTAAAGTCTCCTGGTATCTCAAATAATTATTTATCTCATAGAAAAAACTGGATAAAAAAAGAAAAAAGAAATTCATTTCTAATTTTTTTAAAAAATACAAACTAGAGGTTTAGCCGGCCAGCCCGCCAACCCGGCATGGCGGGCTCGGGTTGCAGTTTTGCAACCCGTTGCCTTGGCGGGTTGTGGCGGGCCAGGCCGCAACCCGCGGGCTGGCCCGTTTTCCTATCACTATGTGCAGGAGCGTTTGACCTCCAAATGAAACGTGATTTGTTCCTAAAAATCCTAAAATTCAAGGTCTTCATTTTGACATGCTATTTGCCTATTTTAAAGGCAATCCAGGATCTGTTTTTTTAATGAAAATTAGTGCTTAGTTAAAGATTTCTTGAAATTTTTTCCAAAATGATATTTTCAAATTCATTTTTTAGGAAAATAAATGGAGCAAGAAATCTCAGATAACACTGAAGCACTGTCTTACGAATCAGTGCACTTTGAATATGTGTACGAACATATTCCTAATGAGGATCCTGAACAACAATTTGAGGAGGATTTTGAGGAAGATCCAGAAGAAGAGGATCCCTAGTAAGAGCCTTAAGAAGATCCGCAGGATGATCTTGAAGAGGATCCTCAAGGGTAACCTGAAGAGGACCCCGAAGAGTATCCAAAAGAGGATCCTAATCAAAATATTGAGGGAGGTCAAGAGCCTCAAAAGGTCTACTCCGACACAGGTCCTAAGTCCTCGTTCTCATTCAATTCAAAACCTCAAAGTAATGACGAGGAGGTTGACCAATCCTTTTCCCCTACTATGGCAGCGATGATGCCGAGTATGATGAAATGAGAACGGCCAAAGCTAGGAACATGAAGATCATATACGACATTATCGCTAACTATGTCAACAACATAACTAACAATGAAATTGCACAATTTTATGTGAATGTCATTGTGAAGTATCGTGCAGCAGTTAGAGATACATGCACACTCATAGTAACAACATTTTGGATTGATGCGATAGAGAGAACAACAAGAGTTATGCTAAACAAAAGCCAATACTTTAGAAGACTAAGGAAACAAATTATCGACTATTGTATTGCAAATATCTAAAGATGTATTGCACTTTAGGTTTTCGTGTGTTTTCCCTTTATGTTTTATTAATGTGTTCAGAATATGATGTGGTGTATTGTTAAACCTTAATGTATTGTGAAATGTGACGTGTTTGATTTATGTGAATCATTATCAAATAGTCATTATAGTTCACATGATATGTCACTATCATACACCTTTAGACATGTGGGAGCTTTTAGAAAACGATTCTTCTAAAAGTTAACGATTTAAAAAGTGCTTATATAAAATTCTTGAAAGAAAATGATGTAGTTACTAGTGTTTGTGTGAGGAAAGGTACAAACGTATTCTCCTCATCACAGATCTAGCGATGGAATTATCTTCTTGTCAAGAATAATATAAGTATAAGACATTGTATACTACGTTGTGCTACATAATCGTTAAAAACTCATCTCTATAAGAAATCATTTGTTGATAAAATACATGGTTACCTCAGACTTGGAAATGGAGGCAAAAAGCATAATTGCCAAGTTGAATAAGGGTGACAAGCTAAATGGTGACAACTATGACATCTAACACCGTAAGGTGCAGTATATATTAGAAGAACAGGAGGCCATTGAGCCACTGACCACCATTCTCGTGGAACTAAAGCTGGGACTTCAGCCCAGCATAGAAGGAACCTACAGTTATACAATGCCTGGAAAAGGAAGAATAGTATTGCAAGAGTCACCTTGCTGAGCACAATTAAGAATGACCCAATGTGCCAGTATGAAAAGCATCCCACCGCACATGCCATGCTGGCGGCCCTCAGAGATAAGTTTGGTGGAACTTCGACCACTAAACTTAGGAGACTGGTAATCAAGTTTGACATGTACAAGCTTCGGGGTAATACGCCCATGAAGAAGCATCTCCGAGGCATGTTAAACATGATTAGGGAGCTCCAGGAAGATGGACATACACTGGCTGACGAACATCAGGTACAGGCTGTAATCAGGTCACTTCCCCGTAGTTGGGAACATATGAAGGTAAATTTAACCCATAATGACAATATCGTCACTTTTAATGATGTTATGAAGCACCTTGAGCTGGAGGATGAACGCATGGAGGCATATAAGACTTCTGGGCATGCCTATTACACTGAGAATGCAGGTCCTTCCAATACTAAGCCCAAGTTCAAGAAAGGCAAGAAATTTCATGGGAAGAGTAAGAAGGATTCCATAAATCCAAAAGGGGCAGAAAGCAATTCAAGAAGAAAAGAACTAAAGGCGACCAGAGTAAGGTCAAATGCTAGGGATTGCCCTAAGCGAAACGACCGTGGAAAGGTACTAGTGAATTACGTGAATTCACATATTTCTTATGTTACAAGTACCTCTTTTCTAACTGAACCTATATCTTCTTCTTGGATTCTTAACTCAGGCTCAACAAACCATATAACGAAAGATTGAGGATCCTTCGTGGATTACTGTCAGTTGCCGCATCAATGCAAATGGCTTTATGTTGGCAATAACGTAAAGATCGAAGTCAAAGGCATAGGCACATGCAGATTAGCTCTGCGATGTGGAAAGACCTTAATCTTGTATGATATGCTTCATACACCAGACATCCGACGGAATTTAGTTTCTATACTATGTCTTTTAAATTATGGGTTTGATATGAATTTCCATGGCAAAGTTGCGGACATTTTAGCAATGGGACCTTTTATGGTTTAGCCTTCCTTTCAGGAAAGTTTTTTATAATGGATGTTATTGGTGATCTTAATTAGCATGACTGTTTCGTTAGTTCTTCCAATGTAACTGTTGATATGAATATCTGGCATGCTAGACTAGGGCACATAAACCAGAATCGAATGATTAAACTGGAAAATGAAGGTTTACTAGGTGAAGTTCCAAATATGTGAATGTCCTTGTGTGAAAATTGTTTAGCTAGCAAGGCAACTAGAAAACCTTTCAGTACAGGAACCAAAGCTAAAAATCCATTAGATTTGGTCCATTCTGATATATGCGGCCCCATGAGTGTGAGAGCTAAGCACGGAGCTTGGTACTTTATTATCTTTATTGATGACTTTTCACGATATGATCATGTCTATTTGATCTCACATAAGTCTGAAGCACTAGAGTGTTTTAGACAATACATTAATGAGGTAGAGAATCAAATGGAGCGTAAAATTGAAGTATTACGTACTGAGCGAGGTCGTGAATACTTATCCAATCAGTTTAAAGAGCTTTATGAAGAAGAAGGGGATAATCAGACAACTAACAATCCCTGGTACTCCACAACAAAATGGAGTGTCTGAAGAAGAAATAGAACTCTTCTGGACATGGTTAGGTCGATGATAGCTCAAGCAAACGTACCAATTTCATATTAGGGTGATGCTTTATTAACAACAACTTTCATACTTAATCATGTACCCTCAAAAGCAGTTACTTCCATACCCTATAAGTTATAGATGAAATGCAAGCCGGATCTAAGTATCTTAAGACCCTAGGGGTAGGCTGTATACGTTCATGATGATTCCCATAAGCATGGGAAGTTGGGTCCTAGAGGAAAGAAGTGTATCTTTATAAGATACTCAAAATAACCAAAAGGATATGTTTTCATTGGCGAAAATGAAGATGGAATAGTAACTGAAATTGAATCAAGGGATGTCGTATTTTTGGAAAGCGAATTTCCTGGCAAAGGAGAAATAGATCGAACAATATCTCTTTATGAGACACAAGAACAAGGTAGTGCAGATCGATCTAATGATCCCCAATCTTCTCAATATATCGATATGAGTGGGAGATCAGAAGGCTCAGAAAGAACTTTACAAAGGCCGAGACAAGAGAAACGGAAGAGATAAAAGGTTTCTACAAGAAGGAGTGACAGAGGAAATGTACCTAAGAGACGCTTTCCAATTGAGGGAGAAGCACTCATGGTCACTCTAGATGGAGATGATGAGCCACGTTCTGTACAAGAAGCCTTGTCATGCCCTGCCAAGGATGAATGGAAGAAAGCAATGTAAGAAGAGCTTGGTTCAATGAAAAAGAATCAAGTCTGGGAACTCGTTGATCCACCAAAAGGTCAAAAGGCCATTTGGAACAAGTGGGTTCTCAAAATAAAAAGAAAAGCGGATGGATCAATTGACAAGTATAAGGCACGTCTGGTAGCAAAGGGTATACACAACAGGAAGGTATCGATTATGAGGACACCTTATCACCTGTTGTACGCTTTAATTCAATAAGGCTAATTCTGGCAATAGTAAATAGTTTAGATCTGGAGTTACATCAAATGGATGTGAAAACTGCATTTCTAAATAGAGACTTGGATGAAGAAATATATATGGAACAACCGATAGGTTTCGTAAAATAAGGTTTAGAGGGCAAAGTTTGTAAGCTCAAAAGGTCCATTTATGGACTAAAACAATCATCCAGGCAGTGGTACTTGAGGTTTCACAAGGCAATAACCTCATATGATTTAAAATGATTGAAGAAGACCACTACATCTACATCAAGCGATTTGATGATAACTTTGTGATGTTGTCATTATATGTAGATGATATACTTTTAGCCAGAAATAGCCTAACTTCGATTTTAGCTATTAAAGAATGGCTGTCATCGAATTTTGAGATGAAAGACATGGGAGAAGCAGAGTACATACTTGGAGTTAAAATTCAAATGGATCGCTAAAAGAGAGTTCTATCTCTTTCACAAGAGAATTACATTAAGAAAATTCTCGAGCGATTCAACATGAGTGACTGCAATCCCTTAACACCTGGTAGCGACGGGAGTTGGCCTGAATCTTGAAATATGTCCCAAGACTGAGTCAGCTAAGAAGAAAATGGAAAGGGTTCCTTTTCTAGTGTCGTTGGAAGTCTAATATATGCAATGATGTGTACAAGGCCAAACATTTTCTTCGCAGTTGAATTGGTAGGTAGATTCCAGTCAAATCCTGGTGAATAGTATTGGAAAGCTGTGAAAAGGATAGTGCGATACTTAAAGGGCACATCAGATTATGCACTGACTTATCAAGTAAGCAATCTGCGGCTCATTGGATACTCTGATGCTGATGTAGCGGAGACGAAGTTGAACGAAGGTCAACTTCAGGTTACACCTTCTTGCTAAATAATTGTGCCATACGTTGGAGCAGCAAGAAGCAGATGTGCATAGCCCTACATTCAATGGAGGCTGAGTTTTGGCTTGCACTGCTACAGTGCAAGAGGCTATATGGCTGAAAATATTCATTGAACACCTTGGATTTGGGAATGAGAGTGCAAATCTTGTAGACACTATGTATTGAATTTATTGAACACCTACATTCAATGAAGCATGTAAAGGCTATTAGTATGCGTAAAATGTAAAATTATAGATACTATGTACTGAATTTATAATTAATGTATTCAATTCCTTATCATCGATTCATGTGTATGTGTACAAGTATACAATGTCTAGTATGTCGTACAGGCAGGTGAGGTAGGCTCTCTCACACGAGCTACTGCCTTTAATACTCAGGAGGAGTATGCAAAGATGAGACACTTATGTTCACCAGTAATGCAACAGGAATTATGATATGGTAGAGAAGAAATACAAGCTATGTCGCCTCGATAATCGTGTAGCGTGTCGAGATGAGATCCAATGTATATACATATAAAACATGGATCAAATCATGGAGATCCACTCCCGTGATGCCTGTTACTAGACAAAAATTCTTCAATACTAATGTCAAATGATATATGAGAGGAGGATGAATTTGGGTTTAGATGTTGGAAACATCTAGACTAAAGTCTGTATGATGTTAATGATAAGTATCAAACTATGTACGCTCTTATAGTATAAGAGAAACACAGTGGCATGTGATTCATACCACATGTGTTACAGAACTGCAAAAGGGAAGCAAGTGAATGGATCCCTACTTCATTGATGTGTCAATCCCAAGAAATTAATATTTCTATTTATGTCTTTTGACTTTGACATTATCATGGAGGTATACTTTAATGACTGCTACCTTAACGTACATCCTACTATCATGATGGATGTTATACAAGGTACTATGTTAGGAAAGCGGTTAATGTATATCAAAGTGATATATGGGAGAAAGAAAGATTACGTGAAAAATGCACAACTATGCTGGTGTCTATGACATGTCCCTTATGATATCAACTTTGTGATTTCATAAGTGTGGACACCACGCATATGAGAAAGACGATCTAAGTCTTATGTTGACTTAAGAGGGATTAGATTCGTCAAGTGAAAGTGTATTTTTGGTTAAATCTAGGACATATGAGGCATAATAATCGAATTCAAGCTACACGAAGAAAGATTGTCTTGTACTGGTCCTGTGAAAGGGATTTCTAGTACAAACATCTAAAAGACGTCATTGTTGATACCTTATTTTAATGATAACAAATTGGTTTCAAGCTTAAATTGTTGATGATTAAGTGTTCTTGGTGAAACACTCAAGTTCTGAGATATAATACTCGAGTATTGTAAGTTAAAATGATTTTGGAAATCAACACTTTTAGTGAAAACTCGAGTGTTAAGAGAAAGTGTTACAAACACTCAAGTAATGATTTTGAATACTCGAGTATTGGTGTTAAAATATGTTATGACAGAGTACTTTCATGTGAAACTCGAGCATTAGTATTGAAGTGTTGACAACACTCGAATATTGTGTTATAATACTCGAGTATCGAGTTTTATTTTTCAAAAGAATACTCAACACTTGAAGTAGAATACTCGAGTTACAAATGGAAGTATTGACAACACTCGAGTATTGAGTTTGAACACTCGAGTATTGAGTCAAAATACTTGAACTTGAAGTATAACACTCGTGTTGTGGAGGAAGTGTTGCCAACACTCGAGTGCTAGTTCTCAACACTAGAGTATCGGGCAAAGTTTTCAAATGAAAGACAACACTTCAAGCACAACACTCGAGTATTAAGTGAAAGTGTTGACAACACTCGAGTATTGATTTTTGA
>JANTPZ010143073.1:0-11935 GCA_025593235.1 Vachellia pachyceras
TTTGAATGAAAAGATAAGAATATACATAAACTAAAAATAAAAGAAAATTATATATTTTTGACTGGTTATTTCATATACTAGGGTTTTAATTTGCTAAAATCAAGTTGCAATTTTGTTGGTAAAAGCTCTCTTCTATGATATCAATAAGAAATTGCAACTGATTTTGTTAGATTGCAATTTGAGTATAGGAAATAACTAGTTAAGAGTCGAATATTTTTACATATAAGATAACTACCCTTGAAACTTAACCATTTTACCCAGCAGAATTATAACTTGATTTTAAAGAATTGCAACTCAAGTATAAAGAATAACTAATAAAAATTATGAGATTTTCCCTTTTCTCTTAACTCAAGAGGCATTCTTATTTTTTCATCAAATTTCAGTATCTTTCCACTAGATCTGATGTGGAATTAAGCATATTAGAGATTCTTATTTATCCTTTTTTGATTTCCATATTACAATAATTATGTTATATAGATTAATTGGAAAGAGAAAATCAGTTGATTTGATAACTCCGCCCCTTGTTCCTTAACCTAAGTGCGCTTAATTCTTAAAAAATTAAAAAAAGTTAAATAAATTATTTTCAACTATGGAGTTCGTTGATTTTTTTAAGAAATTAAAGAAACTAATTGACTAATATATTTATTTATCTGGTTTATGAACTAATATACAATCTAAATATATATATAAATATTATATTTTAGAATGTATATTATAATTAAGTAATTTATTTAGCTTTTCAATTACCCAGGAGAAAGTACTTAATTATATCATATATTCTATGTCAATCAAATTATTTTGGAGAAAATGGATAAATATATCATTGAATTATCTTCTTTAATCTCTTTAAAAAATTCAACTAACTTTTATATTAAAAACCGAATATAATATGTACCTAGAGAAGAAAATTAAGTTGATAAAATCTAAAGTTTGCTCTTATTTTAGTTTTAGTTTCTCAATGGGTAAGATGATTCAAATTTTATTAGAGTTTAGGGATCAATATTTTAAATAAAATAAAATACAAGGGAACAAAACTACTGGTTTTAAACTTATGAAAAATTGTATTAATATGAAAAATTAAAAAAAGGCAATAAATTTAATTTATGATTATTTTATTTTATTTTTTGACCGGATCATGATGTGCAAGGGATTATCGATTTATAAATTTATATCACTTTGTATCACACGTCAAAAGGCCAATTAGAGGCATCAATGCAACTCTCAATCTTTTAAGTTGAAGTTTCCATACCGGGTGTCTCTTAAGTTGTTTAGCTTATTCATATTTCAGTATTCTTCGAAACACATGTCAATTAGAAGGTTGTCCTCCATGCCAATGGAGTTAAGGGGCAATCTTTGAAGACATGATAAAGAGACAGAGAAGTACAATAAGCAGATTTGGCAGTCTTTACATGTCTTCAATAACATTCAATGAGATGGTCTTAGAAAGCTCACTTTCTGGGATAACAGCAGGACATTCCATAGGTGCTTCAACGTACAGAACATGCAAGTTATCCACCCAAAAGTCAAAACAAAATCTGATTCTACGAAGTTTATTGATGCATTAATTTTGGATTCAAGGTAATTAATACCAAAGGATTTACATTTACATCAATGGGGTTAAGTCTAATTTAAGGGGTCAATTACTCAGATTAATCTTTGAGACCCTACTGGTAAAACTGTCCACATTTAACATCAGTAGAGTGTATCAAATAGTAGCACCAGAAAGGTACAACATGCTCATTTTCTGTGAAAGTTCTCCCTGGCTAGCCGCAACACTATTTAGATTTTACCAAAGGCTGACTCGTGTTAAAATAGTTCGGTCCATGAGCATGTTGACGAGGTGGTGGGGTCTCTTATTTTGTTGCCATGGCCACTCTACAAAGCTATGCCATATAGACTTGCTATATTATCAAAACAATATAATAAAAAAATATGAGAATATGAGTTGTTCATAAACATTCCTAGTGCTACACGCCAAGCATTTTCCACCACCATAGCATGTGTTGCCCTAGCTAGCACAACCACATTATTTATGACATGTATTGGACTATAAGCCTATTGTAAAGTAATTATATATATATATTAGATTTATAATTATACAAAGGAGTGACTAACGAGTGTAGAATACACTACTTAAATAATGTCTCGAGTTTTAGTGTATATGAATGTAAAATGAAACAAGGGGAGAACAACATGCATATTATATATATCATGCTTATCCTTCTCTTCCTAACTTCTGCTTTTTGTGGTCACCACAGATTATTAGTTCCTGACAAACAAATTAATTCTTCCTCCTCCTCCTCCTCCTTCTCTCTAGCCTTTGTTCAGAATTCACTTACTATTGATGGGTTCATATTATTAGGGTTACTTTCCTTTTGGAGTATTGAGAATGATTATTGAAGGCAAGGATGCATATCAGCCTCCATGAAAGCTTCTTCGGAGTGGAACGATCTTGGGAGATAAATACCATGGCAGGCGAAACTCCACTAGTACTAGTGCTCACTTCTCGTAAGTCTGTCAAATATATATATTATCAGATCAACCTCAGTTGATCTCTCTAGCTCTGTAATTCTTGTTGTATTTATTTTGAGATGATGAATCCTATGTATCATATCAGATAGCAAATCATATATATAATAAGAATGATCCAGCAGCCATAGCAGTTTCAAGTACTTTGATCTCAAGCTCCATATTCAAGCTTGACTAGTAGATTAGATTGTCATTCTTATAAACCAATCTTAGACATAAAATTCAATTTATATGTATATATATTTATTCCCTTGAGCTTTTTAGAAGTATAAGAAGATTCTCCATGCCTGAAAAGCTCTTCAGATCAGTAGTCATAAGGAAGGAAAGTGAAGAAGTGGGGAAGGGAATATCTAATCTTAGTTGAAAGGTTTGAATGAAAAAATTCCAAAGTGTGTTTTAGTTTGTCATGATTTGAAGCTGTGTGTGTGTGTGTGTGTGTGTGTGTGTTTCTCATTGCTGTTTTGTACAGATTGGCAATATAAATGTCGGAGGAAACTCGACAACTTTAATGTGCACATGACTCGTAACTTTGGCAGCCATTAAAATCACAACTATTCAGGCAAGTAAACAGTGACCACCTTGAATCGTTTTGCTGGCAATAGTAGGACAAGTAGTATAGTCCGGTCCCTAATTATTTCACCAATTATTGATCCCAATAAGCCTACATTTAATTTTCACCAAACTTCACTTTCCTATTACTATTCCTCAGTGCAAACATACAAGAACAATAATCAATTCAACCTAAGGTAAGGACCCAAATTTAAAGGGACTTGTTTTTTTTTGCCAAATTTAAAGGGACTTGTTATTAATTAAGTTTTAAAAAGAATTGCCGTTAAATTTTTGGGGAAAATCCAGAAAAAAGTTGCCGATTATAAATTTTACAGATGAGAAGGACTGTGCAATTTTTGCGTGGTTTTAGTGTTGGAAAAAGTTTATTGATCCTTCTCAACAATAAATTTTTTTGCTGAACACATTTCAATATCTTCTTAATACAAATAACTTTATTCAAAGGAATGTTGAACGTTAATATAAACGCATTTCATAATAAGATTTTGAACCTTTTTATCACATTGTAACCACCAATAAATTTTTAAATGAAACTTTTCCGCAATTTCTCCATTTTCTACCACTTAAGAGTTTTTAAATATATTCCTGCAATCCTTAAATATAATTATAATTTATAAAATTTTTATCCATTTTATAAAGAATGAGGCAACAAATGTAATTTGTGCAAGTATCTCCCCTAATCTTTAATATAAGATTCAATTTGTAACATTATGAACCAAATCTTGTATTAACAATATAAGTAACTTTTATTATAAAATTGTTTAAAAAATCAACAAAATAAACTTTATGGTGTTAAAAAAAGCCGAAAGATTCAATTTTGTTTTAAATTCTATATTTAATAAATTACAAAATTTAAAATTAACATGACATTTAAATTTCGTTGTGGAAACTAGAAAGTCCAAATTCATGATATGCCCTTCTGCTCAGTTTTAAAGAAGAGCACAAAGTACAAAGACCTATAGAAATTGCCCATTTATCGGCAGCAGGAGAGTCACATTGTCCCAAGGATTTGGCAAACCCTATAATCCTTAATGATACCTCCACATCCTACCTTTAGGGACCTTTGAGCAATAGCTCCGTCAGCATTAACTTTAAACCGCCCACCCTCCTATGGTTCCCTAATGCAACCGCAAAATGCCGCTAGAGGCTTGAGAAAATTAATATAAGTCCATAAACAAAAGGCCTTTAATGTTGGGCCTGTGAAAGTAAAGCAAGATGTGCGAAGCATTATTGGGTATTACATATGACTATATGAGTACATGACCTGTGAAAGTAAGGCCTTCAACAAGATTTCAGGGCTACGTGGCAGAAGCATAAAGGCCCTTCAAGGATAGCCCATTTGTATATTGGCCCATAGCCATCCGGATCCCCTGCCTTCCTTCCGCCTTCGGCTTCACTTGGAAGATCTTGTTGGAGCCTTCGCGGTACCAAGGGTTTCTTGAGAAGCGCCTACCGTCCTAAATCTCGTTCCTTGGACCTTTTCATTTTCAGATCGATAGCCTCATCGTCGAGTCCTGTGAGTCTTAATAAATATTTTTCTTGTTTTGGAATCATGATCATCAAATCTGTTACGTGTCATTTTGGGATCAGTTTGTATCAGCATGTTCTTCTGTTTGGGATCAGTTTGTATCCGTCAAGTGTCTGTTTGGGTTCATGTGTATCAGTTGTGCACCAGCTGTAAAAGAGTCAGTTAGGAAGTTGTTAGTTGTCACGGAACCCCCTTATTTGGTCATTACTGGTCTCACACAAGATATATAAGCATGGACTCCTGTATTCTCAGTCATGGAATTAAGAAATCAGCTTCTCATTTATCGCTTTCTCTTGCTTTGTTTCTCTCTTCGCATTTGGCCTGTACCAATTTGGTATCATAGCCACTCTCTGGCTATGGCGCTGGAGATTCGCTCCTCAGATCAGCTCAGTGACGCAGGCCAACGCTTGGACTCTCACTTAGCCATGGATGCTTCTCGGCAACTCACATTTCTCTGCACAGTTTCGATCATGGCGATACTCTGCTCACCAATGGTTACCACCATCGTCGGATTGCAAGCAAGCTTCACGCCTCCAACGGAGCTTGCAACGGCGGCTCCTCCATTCTCAGACTCAACCTTCGCGCCGCCAACCTTCGCGTTAACGCCATCGTCGACTGCACGGGATCTCGAAGATCACTCGCTCTTCTCTTACACAGCACTCATCGCTCCAATCCTTTCTGATCTCGGTTTTCAGGAGTTGACCACAGTAGCTCCTTCAACCTCTGATTCAACATCCTCTGCAGCTTCATCTCCGTTTTCTAGAGATGTAGAGAGGACGCCTTCGTGTGGTGCTCTCTCAGTGGATGCAGCAACTTCTGATGCTCATGGTAAGGCCTCGCTGAATGACCGTATCAAGCTCAACACCGGAGGGAAGCTCTTCGAGATGACGCTTTCCACTACTCGTTCCGGTGGTCCCGATTCCACCGCTCTCTCCTTCCGTAATGCCGATGAAGCCCTTGACTACGGTGTCAACGACCTCACGCAGGAACTTGCCTTTGGAACCAAGATCAACGACCTCGCGCAAGAACTTGCCTTCCGCTGCCTTACTGGCACGTCTGCTTCGATCTATAGAGAATCCGTCACTGCTGCTCGTCGTGTAACTGCTGGTCATTTTCGTTTAATCGTCCCATCTTCGCCTCCCAACATGGGGATACCACTACCACGGCCGCTTGTCATTCTTGCCATCGCCGAACGTATTCTGAGTGCCTCCTCCAACAACGCATCGTTCCACGGTGACTGCTCGAAACTATTTGGTATCATTATCCCTGGCTTTGCATCCACTCAGCTTCGAGATTGGTCTATTCTGGCATGTCCTGTCTCTCAGCTCGATTTCAACCCTCTCCATTTGGTCCGACTCGACAACGACTCGACAAGGCTCGCCGTGATCTTTGCTCCTCTCAGGCTTCGCTTAGCCTGGCACGATGCATGCACTTCTGATGCCAAAACCAAGATGGGTGGGCCAAATTGATCCATAAGTAACGAGGAAGAGTATTCAGATGGCTCCAACAATGGCCTAAAGAAGGCTATTGACGTCTGCGAGGAATTGAAGGTGAAAACGGGTCCAATGGTGATGCTGCGTGAGGAGTATCCCAAGCTTGGGAGTGTTTTCACTTTGAGCCTGTTTCATTCGAATACAACATTCTTGATTGGCCATGAGGTGTCTGCTCACTTCTTCAAAGCTTACGAGTCTGATCTTCGCCAGCAGGAGGTATACCAGTTCAATGTTCCTACGTTTGGACATGGGATCAACATTGTCCCTTCAGTTCTACTGGAACCATCTCGGATACAAGTCGTGGGGATTGCAAATTCAAGGGCTTACCGGGAGGCAACTTCGAACTCTGTCCCCTTCACTTCCCATTTTCCTCACTCTGGGTTCATCGGAGTGTTTATGAAACTTCATCCCTTCCGCACAAATCTGCTCAACAACTCCTCTCTCCTCAAGAGGGCAGCACGATATTTTGGGCCAATTGAAGTTTTGAAACACGTTGGGCGAGTCGCCTATGAGCTCAAGCTTCCAGGTGGGTCGCATATCCACCTTGTATTTCACACGTCATTGCTCAAGCATTCTCTACGCCCATGATCATCGGCAAGATCAGCATTTCCACCGGTGGACGATGACGGCCAGTTTCTGTTGACCACCGTAGCTGTATTGGATAGAAGGATGGTAAGCGGGGCCCTGCCAGTCACCCAGATTTTCCGTTGTTGTGCCAGTCTCTTGCTCTGTCCTTGAGGACAAGGACATTCTTTAGGGTGAGAGTATTGTTACGTGTCATTTTGGGATCAGTTTGTATCAGCATGTTCTTCTGTTTGGGATCAGTTTGTATCCGTCAAGTGTCTGTTTGGGTTCATGTGTATCAGTTGTGCACCAGCTGTAAAAGAGTCAGTTAGGAAGTTGTTAGTCGTCACGGAACCCCCTTAGTTGGTCATCATTGGTCTCACGCAAGATATATAAGCATGGACTCCTGTATTCTCAATCATGGAATTAAGAAATCAGCTTCTCGTTTATCACTTTCTCTTGCTTTGTTTCTCTCTTCGCATTTGGCCTGTACCAAAATCTCAATCAGATGGTTCTATTGTCAATTTCATGCTTATATCTTTGTGTTCTGTGCTATTGGATTGATCATGTTTATGAATTTTTTCTTGGTTTAGTTTCCTGATGTTCTGCTTGTTTTCCGTTGGATCTCTGTAAATAATCTGAAATTCCATGTTTCAAAGTTTCAGAATTTGTCAAAAATTATTTGACTAGGGGCAAAATGGGGGGGTTGAAGATAGTTGGGGCAATATCAAAGACAAAAAACAGAGATTAACGATAGTGAGAATATAAAGTAGCGCTATTATCTCAATATTTGATCATAATCATTATGATAAGATTAACATAAGTATTATTTCTAAATTGTATGCAGCAGCAGCAACATGCCCTATCTGCAACTGTCATGGATATCAGGGATCAGCAGAGATTAGAGATCAGTAAGCCCAATAAAGGAGACCCAAACAGCGGACAAGCCCAAAATGAAAGTAATCACGTGAGGAAAAGCATCAGGATCAAAAGGAAGCCGTGGAAACTTAGAGAAATAGGTGGAGAGAATTAGATATAAATAACGGGAGAAAGAAAGAGTGGTGGTGGAATTTGTTATTGGAGTCTTTCTCCCTCTTGCTCATTACTTCCCCATTCTTTCTGTTAATCTTTCTGCACTTCTTGCTCTCTTCTTTCTGTTATTCTTCTATTCCTTGGCTGTATCACAAAGAATACGTTGTTGTAATGCTGTTGATCTCCCATATATTGAGAAATACAATCGTGCGCATTCTTCCTATTGTCCAGCTCTAGTAATGCCATTACAGCAACCTACTAAATTATATAATCTTTTTCAAATATGATCTCCAAACTAATGCCTGGAGAAGAAACGATGCTAACTTTATAAACTCCTGCCTCTGCCTTAGTTGACGTTCAGGTTGTAAAATTATTATTGTGGATGGATATTGTGAAAGGGGCTTTGGCTGGTTCTTTACATGTCGCCAAGGCAACCCTTTGTTGTGGTATTAGTGGTATTAGTGTGATTAATTATTTATCTTTCGGAAACCTGTCTATACTACCAGCTCAAGTACTACAAAATTGGGTGGTTGTCTTTAAAATTGTGTTAAATTTGTAATATCGTACATTTTAGATTGGTACTTTTGATTTCTGAATGGTTGAACTTATATAAAATCACTAGTTAGAGGATTGGCTTTTAATGTATTTTAATTAACTTTTTGCAGTGAACTTTGATGAAATTGTCCTTTGTGATACACGCAAGGACATAGAAGATGTCAAGTAAGAAGGAAGAGAAAGCTCAGGCTGCGGCTGATCGAATCAAGGCTGCGGCCTTGAGTGCTGCTAATTGAGGGTGAATGTTTCTGTGACCTATGATTTGGATGATAATCCTGTCACTAAGGAGGAGAAGGTTGGCAAGAGTTCTACCTCTAAGAAAAGCAAAAGGAAGCATCGGTCTGACTCTGATTCTGATAGTGGGAGTGAGGATTCAGTTTTTGAGACTGATAGCAAGTCATCATCAGTTACAGGGTCAGATTATACTTCAGAAAGTAGTTCAGGGTATAACATGTCATCTGATTCGCAGGAAGAAAGGAGGCGAAGGAGGAGGAGGAAGGTACAAAAGAGGGGAAGGCGAAGAAGGTACAGCACATAATCAGAATCTTCAGATTCAGTTTCAGATTCTGACTCTGACTCTGATTCTGATGATAGAAAGAGCAGGAGAAAGCGCAGGCACAATCGAAGGCGCTGAAGAAGGCAATTGAATATGTAACGAATAAACAGAGTGTGCCTGTTTTGGTTTTGGGAAAATGGCAAGAACTTTGTTCTATTTTGACTTGTTTTTGTATATTAATTCATGTTATCTTGACAATTTATTATTTTTCTTGTGGCATGTCAGATCCGCGAAGTTCATTGGAAGGTGGATTTCATTTCTCATTTATTTTTCTGTTTTGTTGTGACTTTAATCTTGAAAAAAAGGGATATTTACTAAGTTCCTCCAATTTAAAAGACAAAATAATTTATAAGAAGCATGACTATTTTAAAGCCGAGAACAATGATGCTCGTTTATCAAATAAAATCATGTCAACAGCTGATTGATTATTAATTAACTCAGCTCCAAATATTTACTATTAGATTATCAAACAAATTAGCTGTTAGATTGTCAGACAAAACTAATATCATGCTTATAAAAATAAATCCAATGGAGTTATAATAAACACCTAAAATGTGACGCAACGTTGTCTTTTGAAAACAGACAAACCAAAAATTCTGGCACATAAAAAGTCAAGTCTAAATCATGCAATAAATAAAGTTTCATCCAACATGAAGCATCCACCAGCACTTGCGTTTCATCTTTATTGGAACTGGGATATATCCCCAGAATTGCAGAAAACACAAACATAACGGGAATGTCTTAGACCTAAACACGCATAACATGGAAAGATATAAGTCACTGGATAGCCCAGTGATAATGTTCATGAGCCTCACCAATTGTACATACAGAAGTACATGGTGTTAATTATTTGCTATCAATCTGATAGTACTTAGTGCTGATGTCAGCCACCAGCTAGTTCTTAGGCTTGGAGTTCGAGGATTCAGGGCCTGCCGGCTGCTCATTGAGTGGCTTATCAGAAGTTGTCGGCAGCGGCATGGGAAGCTGAGGCTGCGGCTGAGCCTGCTTGGATGGAAGATTTGCCACACGGTGCAAGGCCAACTGAGAAGAACACTCAGAGGCAATCTCTTTAAAGGACTTGTTTTTGTAAGCAGTCATGCGGGCATAACTTTTCTCAAGGTACTTCAGCTGTGCCCTCAATGCCTCATTGATTTCTGTAGGCACCATTAAGTTCGTCTATGTTAGTATCCATAAGCTAAACATAAAAACAGAGAATTATTAAACAAAAATCATATGTTTTCTTCTTAACATAAACATATTTGAATTAGAGATAAAAATAAGTTGGACTCTGACTAAACAGATTTAACTTGCGTAAACAAATTGGACTATAGACCTCTAATAGGCCCCTTGACTTATTTCAGATTATTTTTTACTGCATATTATTTATTCAAGAGTCAACATTATATGATAAACATGAAATTTGGATTCAAGCATACCTTCTCTAAGTTTTGCCTTTTCATTTATGGTCTCAAGGCTATGTTTAAGCTCCGAGATCTCGACAGCCAGCTCCCTGTTGCATGCCTGCATTACATGCGATAAAATTAGTTTACTTGATCTTCTATAAATATCAATGAAAAGATGTTGTGAACAAGTTCTGCCACAGCTCAATTTTTCCTTTTTCCATGTGAAATTCCCAAATCAATGTGCTTGAGGGTTTATGATTTTCGTATTCAAAAAAAAAATGAATGGAGAATTATCACCTGAATCAATGTCTCCGATGCTTAGATTACATCGCGAAAGGCAAACAATGAAGCTTAATTTTATAAAATAGATTAAGCATAGCTATTCTACTACTCAATTCATTCGCAAGGAAAAAAATTAGACACACTTGATGATAGATACCATCTATAGTCTATCATTCTCATAACTTGAATGATATAAGATATGGTTTTCAATGCAAATCAAGTAATTGTCCTTATTACCTCCATATCTTCAAGGATGATTTGGAGCATTCTAGATTTCACAAATTTCACCTTCAAATTATACAAAGCATCGTTGATAGTATCATCTATTTCTTCATCAAAATCAAAATTTGAATCCTTCGAATCAGAATTCATGGCTGCTTCAGTCAATATTGCGCTGATGGTGTTTAGACTTAATACTTGCTATTGATATATTAAAGTCAGAGTCGATTTTATAAGCCACATTCGACTGTGTGTGACTTTGAAAATATCAAGATTTTTAAGTGATGACAGACAAGCATTTAGTTGGCAACGGTTTTGAATTTTGAATGGTCTTCATTATTCAACCTCTGGTGCAATGTATATTAATCCTATTTATTAAATTCTTTATTGTAATTTATAATATACATTGCACCATGTACTAGTTCAATGAACCGAGTAATAACTCATTCATATGAAGATTATCGAGACGTTAATAAACTGCCACGTGTTTTCATTAGTTAAACAAAACCCTTCTAATAGTCAAACTAACGGCCACAGTGCAATTTCATTGGTACTTCCGACACAAATTTTCCCTTTAACCCTTAATTTTTTTTATACAATTTATAGTATACAATGTATCAGTAGCTAGTTTCAATAACTCAACAATAGTTTATTTACATGAATATGATCAAGGCATAAATGTGGGTTATGGTCCAACCCTCCTCATAATTTATTCAAATGAGACGGTCACATTCAAATAAAATAAGCTTTTGTTTTGTGTTAGTGTTATAAAAGTACATTCATACAAATTGAGATAAAATTTATATATTGTAACACATAAGTACCAAGAAGTTTGAATCTATACATGCCGCAATACATATTATAAGTTGACTTTTGCATCTACGAAGTTGTTGAAAATCCCTTGAATTAAATTTTTGAATGCAATTTATAATATACATTGTACATTGTAATATGTAGTGCTAGGAAACGGGCTGGCTCGCCAGCCCGCCCCAGCCCCATTTTAATACGGGCTGCCCGTTTAGGCCTGCCAAATTTTTTTATTTTTTATTATTATTTTATTGAAATTTTTTAAAAAAAAAATAATACAACAAATTTACATAAAATTTACCAAGTCTATTTGATTTTTCGGAAGAAAAATACAATACATTTCTAAAAAAATATAATCAACAATATTTACAATACAAAAACATAATACATAATCAACAAT
>JANTPZ010143077.1:0-10773 GCA_025593235.1 Vachellia pachyceras
GATCCGCATACCCGAAGAACAAGAAGTTGAAGAGGAATGCTATGAGTATGGATTTGTGAAGCATGAGGATGGGATCCAAATCTAGAAGATCTACTATGCGCCCAATCCTTGGGACCCGAATTGCCGCTTATCAAACAGTGAGGAACCCAGAAGAAGAAGGAGGCACCGGAGGTTTAGATCACCGTCGTCGCCGGCAGAAGTATCGTTGGGCGTGTTCTGTATTGTAATTTTAAAAGTCCGTCGTTCCGCGTTGGGGTTGACGTGGGAATACGAAAGGTGAGATATTTGGTTGCTTAGCCCTGAAACAATAGAAAGCTGGAAACGGGGTTGCAAGGAAATGGTAGCTTCGTTTGGAAACCTGTTGGAAAAACGGATACATATTTTGAGGTACTTTATGTGAGAGGAATTTTATCTCGGCTTGCGTGAGAATGGGTTTGGGGAGCCAAAACGGGCTCCCCAACATGTTTCCAAACGCAGCCGGTATTCAACTAGTTGACGATGAAAACTTCTAATTCCATTCCCAATTCCCCCAATAATATAATATATATGATCACGAAAATTACACCAACAACTTCACAGATTTTATTATTATGAATTAAAAACCTTTTTCATATGTCGCTGGAAGCTTGAATAATAAGTCATCCAATTAATTAGTACTAATAATAAATAAATTTTACAACATATGTTGACCCCAACATTATTTTTTAATTACTTTTTTTAGTTCTTTAGTTTTCTCCCCAAAATTAGAACATGTGGATATGTATGGCTGTAAAACTTAACGAAATAAATGAAAATATAAAGAACTGAACTGAAGCTACATATGGTCCTTAATTTTATTACCAGCATTTACTAATTCGGCTTTGATATGACTCAAGAGAGCTAGAGAAACAGCATCATAATTCTCCCGAAAATCCGTTCGAAGGGGTCAAAGGTAATTCTCAAATATAAATTAGAATGTTTCTACCACCAAGAGCGTAGTCCAAGAGGTATTTGACTAGCTTAACCATATGTCTAAGGTTTAAACCCTGGTGATGGGAATACAACTGTGATTAAAATACTCGGTGGGAGAGCTTTGCCTCCCACAAAGAACACACCCGACTCGAATCTGGATTAGTCTGAACTTTTGGTTTAGGATATTAGATGGTTTAAAAAAAAAAAAAGAGTGTTGCTCTGCTGGATGAAGCATAACATCATAATTCAATTTTGGCGTGTAATGACATTTTCAACCTTAACGCTGGATGAAGACCAAGCTTTAATCCAAAAGATAACAACAGCATTAACTTGACTTGAATTTCTGAAGAAGACTATTTTCAGCCAGTGCTCAAATTCACCATGTAATCCCTTTTCCAACCATAATTTTATACTGCAGAGCAAGAAATATTCATTATATGAATTCACTCTATGCTTAAAGATAGTGTTTGTGAACATATATACATAACTGGCATAGTTTAAAATACTGTGCAGATAGTCCAGCATAAGTATGTTACTACTCTAGATAAATTCTTCAGCCGTCCAAGAGCTGTAACTTGATTGAAATGTGAGGTTGAGCACCAAGAAGCACCACAGAGATACCTTCCGAATGTAGATGAAGATGAGTTAGATCTAAATCTTGATCCATTGAAGTTCATTTGTTATTTAAATTTGTGCTATATCACTCCTTCAACTTAACATACCTGTATATCATATTTCTTGATCTTATGGTCTAAGATCAGAAAAAGGGCTAATTCAGCACCAAGCATAATTATGAGGTGGTTTCGATTTTGTGCATGTTTGGGAAGAAAATTTTCCAAATGGTGTATGCAAACCAAAACAAAACCATCTCGAAATTTGTAAAAACCATCTTGAATCCTATAAAAACCATCTCAAAATCTGTAAATTCTTCTTGGATTCCATAAATTCTTGTTAGAATCCGTAAACTTCTTTCTCCCAACGGATTCCCAAACACATACTTTGATATGCGAAACGGTACTAATTCCAATTTAAAACAAAATAAGAAAGATGAAGGTTGCAAACCATGTCAGTATCTCGTAGAAGTTCCAAATGATTATCAACCATCCCCAGTGACAGGCTTCGTATATTCTACCAGTCAGGCCGTCTCCATCTAAAATATTCATTAAAACAGCATCATCCCCTACAAGATCCAGGTAACTTGAATTTAACGTTCTGATAAACATCATCCCCTAAAATATTCATTAAACCATGTCAGTATCTCGTAGAAGTTCCAAATGATTATCAACCATCCCCAGTGACAGGCTTCGTATATTCTACCAGTCAGGCCGTCTCCATCTAAAATATTCATTAAAACAGCATCATCCCCTACAAGATCCAGGTAACTTGAATTTAACGTTCTGATAAACATCATCCCCTAAAATATTCATTAAACCATGTCAGTATCTCGTAGAAGTTCCAAATGATTATCAACCATCCCCAGTGACAGGCTTCGTATATTCTACCAGTCAGGCCGTCTCCATCTAAAATATTCATTAAAACAGCATCATCCCCTACAAGATCCAGGTAACTTGAATTTAACGTTCTGATAAACATCATCCCCTAAAATATTCATTAAACCATGTCAGTATCTCGTAGAAGTTCCAAATGATTATCAACCATCCCCAGTGACAGGCTTCGTATATTCTACCAGTCAGGCCGTCTCCATCTAAAATATTCATTAAAACAGCATCATCCCCTACAAGATCCAGGTAACTTGAATTTAACGTTCTGATAAACATCTCCCAGCTGAACTTTCATCACAATCTTAGAGAAAACCATAAAAGGATGGAAACTAGAATTTTAAGCACACCTATTTCTTCAAAATGCTTCGTGCTGCTTAAATCAGGATCAAAATAATAACCGACATTGTCAGAGAAATCACTTCCATACAAAATGCATAAAAGTCGTACTGATAATCACCATCTGACAAGAAATCTGTGTCTGAGATCCCCAACGGATAGTCTTCATCGAAAGGGTAGTCATCAGTGGGATCGTTTGGACGCTTTAGATCTTTGATCTGTTCAGCACATCTTTTACCCAAAGTTCCTTCCAAATTAATATTGAAACACTCTCGCAGGTCAAGGGATTCAAGGTGAGAACAACCATCAAGAATGGCACGTAGGCCAGCATTAGTCAGCTTGTTCCCAAAAAGCTGGAGATGGCGCAGCTCAGGCATGGCTTTTGCAATAGCAAATGCCTCATCATCAGATTCCATGGGAGGACTTGTGAAACCAGGTATGTTGAATTTCAAAGATTTTATACGAGTGCAATTTCGGCCAATAACTTCAAGAGAATCCTTAGTTATGTTGCCAATTGAAATGTCAAGTTCCTCCAACAGTGGAAGCTTCCCAGCAACTTCACATAATCCCTCATCTGATATATCATAACAGCGAGCCAGCCTAAGATGGCGTAGGTGGCTTGTACTGTAAAATAACGCGGCATGATGACAAGGGGTGATGTTAACATGAAAATACTCAAACAGAAATAAGTAGACATACGTAGTGAAATACATAAATATAAACAAATTTTAACAGCAAGTGCGGACACATAAACAGATCATATTAGTTCCAAAATATAAAAAGACAATTAAATGTAGTCAAGATAATCGTTTTCCTTTGCTGGTTGAAATGGAGGAAGGCACCACAAGTCATTTGTGACACAAAGGCACAAAATACATGCTAAGCTTCAAAAAGTTTTACCAAACTACTATAAGATTAACATATGGCAGTGAATTTTGAGAAATGAACAGACAATATGAGCAGAAACTTGGTGGTAAGGGTATTGAGGTGGAAGTGTGGTCATATGAGGAAAAAAATATCTCTAATGATTGTACGTGAGGAAAAGCTGGGGTAACATCTATTGAGAAAAAATAGTATAAAATCATTTAAGATGTGGTTTGGATAAATGCAAAAAGAGGCCAATACAAGTGCCAATGAGATAAGTTGGGCAGATAGGCCTTAGTGCTATAAAAAGATGTAGATGATACCACGAGGATTTAAATCCTCCGAGTCAACCACCTGAGTTAACCTTGGATGGCATCTAGTTTCATCTTTCAATACAACTATCATAAACTCAATCCAAGGTAAGAAGAAGCATTGTGTAAAACTTGGAACTTAAAAGGGGGAAAAGGAAGAAAGCAAAAGGAAAATGTTGACATCCTCCGATTCAAACTTCCACATAACTTTTAACTTTTGTAAAGTGTGGTTCTGTTCCAACAACAGAAAAATATTGTGCTTGGAGAATCTCTTCAGGAAATAATGGGTTTGGCACCTTCCGGGGAACATGGAGGAACTGGACACAAAAACTTGCTTCTTAAGTTCCGATTAATCATTCATTTATGATTTACCCATGTTCATAAATGCTTAAGAAACTGAATTTCAAAAACTTCGTTATGTCAAGTCTGTGATAAATGTGGCCAAGATCTTCCCACCCCTACTCCCCTCCCTCTCTATCTATTTCAGCTTTTCCATATTAATCTAAGTATTGTTCTCGTGACAGATGGCCCAAATTATGCCTAAGTAGACTAAGTAACTACACACCCCTGGGCGGGGCACAAGCATGCACACACCAAATACATACACACACATGAAAATGTTGCATTATAGTTACGATTCTTTCAGCCCAAGAACTTTTCGAGAATTCTCCCATTGGAATGCAAACTTAGTTTGTCCAAGAAACAGGGCATCTCAACAACTATAATTAATTAAAGACAGTTGCGATTAAATCTGCAGTAACATCAAGTGACCAACATTCTCATTGTACTGTAAGGAATGGAAAACGATACATCCAATGTTACTTTTAGCACAATCATTATTTACATTTCCGACTAAATCTGCTACCTTTAACACGATATAAAAAAGACCCAAATGAAAAGGAAAGGAAGTCCTCATAGTTCGAAACGGTTGAAACTTTAGGAAACATAACCCCAAAAGGGTTTCCGCAATCCAGAATGCTTTCAATATTCACTTAAAACTAAAATGAATAGAAGAAATAACCAACATATAAATCCCTTTCCGAAGAAAGAAAGCAAATAAGCAATCATATCCATGAGTATCACTCACTCAAAAGAAACTCATGGTGATGGCAGCATCCGTAAAATGGGAAATTCATAGCCATAAAAATGCTTACCCCACAAACCCACGAAAAGTAACAAATAAAAGTGTGAGTTTACCTATCAGTGATGTACTTGAGCAGATCATCAGTACCGAAGTATTCGACATTAATATCGACCAACTGACCACAGCTTCGGTCAACAGCATGGCGACACATAATCTCCAAATCGTAAGGCACATCAAGGAAATTCCCAAGATTTTGCATGTCAATGGCGCGCCAAATGTTAGGGTCCTTACAGATACTCCGCCAAGAAGTGCATACACACTGAGCACTCGTCATGATCTCCACTGCGCCAAGTTGCAGGAGAATCAACGCCGTCACGTCCCGAGGAAGGTCCAGCCAGTTCCTGGTTTCACGTTCTTCATTCTCAGATAGTTCGTTGGAAGACGAATACGAAGCCGATGCTGAGTACGCAGACGAACGAGACATGATTGAAGCTTCCTCGGAAAATTCGATGGATTCAAAATTTAAACCCTCGTTTTCACCTCAAGCGTGGAATGAAAATTGGGCTTTTGAGAATTTTATCAATCACAATTTGCGAACCGCATAGTGTTTTGGGAATTTGGATCTTCCGCTCCCGGAAAAAAAAAATCTTCTGAGAGATCAAGTTGGTATTTTTTTTTTTTTTTGCCAGACAAGTTGGTGTTTTTCGGATAATGTGAAGTGACGAAGATATTTTGATGGCACATAAAGATATTAAGAACAAGATAAAAGCAGGGAAGGTGGAAATGACAGTCGAAATAAACAGGAATGGCCAAATTTGACGGATCTTCCGTGGAACTCAAAAGTAACTTATTTCTTCATAAAATGAAATAAATTTATTCATATATCTTTTTTCTATTTACGTAAAATTACCGCGTTTTTAAACAAGCTTTTGAATAAAATTTTAATGAGGAAGTAATTAGAAAAATAGGATTTGGCAGCACACTGATCTCATGATAATGGACCGTGTGACTTCAACAAATGTGAAGAGAACTTGTTAATTGCATTCTATAACTTTTTTTTAGACAGTATTGTGTGTGTTTGGGAAGTCCGTTGGGAGAAATGAGTTTACAAATTTTGAGGTATTTTGCGGATTTCAAGATGGTTTTAATGAATTTCAAGATGTTTTTTTACAGATTTCGAGATGATTTTATATTAAAATGTGTGCACCGTTTGGAAAACGGTGTTCCCAAACAAAGACATTAAGAATCATATTGAGAAAATTAATTGGAACAGTTAATTGAGTGATGTAATGTTCCGAAACTTGGCTATTATTTTATTTTATTTTTAGTAAGATAGTGTGGCAGCAAAATACTGTGCATTGGTTAAATTAAGAATTTAAATTGATTGTCTTACAAGAGTTAGACTGTCAATATTTTTTGAGAATTTCTAGGAGCACAGATAATTTTTAGGTGAAATATAGTTTGACTAAGAGCACTTAAGCATGAAATAAGCTTGTCTTTGTATGCAATATTTTTCACCGTAATATTTATCAAAATCAACACTTACTCTGGTGATTTCATTTAAAGGAAATTATGTTTTTGTAGTTTAGTTAATTTTTAATTGGAAAACTTAGAATTATTTTTTTCTTCTAAAGCACTTCTATTCAATCATATAATGGTGTTGTTTGGCAACCCGTTAAGAAGCCTCAAAAGCACGTTTAACAGTGTTTTTCCGTAAAAAAGGATAATCTCCTTCATATATTTGCTTCAACTTGTTTAAAAGCACTTCTCCACCGCGTTATCAAACGACCCAATGCGTGCGTTTGGGTCGGCGGTGTGGGATGAAAAGGAGCGGTGCGAGAGCAAAATGGGCGGTGGTAAAATTTCGCAATGTTTGGGTCAGCGGTGGTCCAGAAGGGCTTCTACCCTAAACACTCCTTTTTACAGAAGGAGGGTGAGAGCTACTTCTGCCTAGCGTTGAGCATACGGTTTGCGGTCCTGAGTTATGGAGCTGCTTTATTCAAGCCAGCAATGGGGCGTCGAATGCTCAACTTCTATTCCATGCTTTTCATCACTCGAGCCTTCGTCGGCCACCTCGGGATCTCGAGGTGGCAGCAATATCCATCTCCAAAACTTCAGTGAACCCAAGAGCCAGCCGAACATCTCTCCCGCCATCTTGCTTAGGCATTTTCTCTCTTCTCTCTGTCTTGAAGTGTGAAGACAGAGAGGGAGGGAAAATCAGAGAGAGAGAGAGCTGAAGAGAAACGCTGAACAAACTCATCGAGGTTGCCGGGCAATTTGGACGATGGTGGCGGGAGGGAGGTCGCAAGGCCGGAGCACCAACTCACCACGGTAGCCGAGCTCGTTGTGGAGGTGTACTGCGCCGCTAATGTCGCCACCGATTTTGAGGATCTTGCCATAATGTTCTTCATTTATGGTGCTGCTTTCCTTGGATTAAAGCTTCCCAGGAGCTCAAATCCCATGCGGAGACGGAGATGGACAAATGGACAGAATTGGAAAGAATGGAGAAGAATGAAGACGAACGAATGGAAAATAGGAAAGAATGGAGAAAGAAATGGGCAGAGGAGTTCGGAAATAATTTTTCTTTTAATATTAATTTAAATATATTTTTATTTACTCTATTTTTTATTTATCATTGTATTTATCCTCAAAATTATCACAAATAGATAAAATAAAGTATATATGAAAATGTGACATTTAATAAAATTCATGTCATTTTATGTAATTTGCCATAAAAAATCATTCTCAAAAGTTTATCCAAACAGTTTCTCCTTTTCAAGATAAGTTACTTTTCAAACGCTTATCCAAACATAAATCACGTTACATTTTTAACTTCTACTCAGAATTCCTTTTCTAAAATAACTTCTATCAAAAAATCATTTTTTCCACCGCTTATCCAAACGGACCCAATATCTAGTGATACTTTAAGTAAATTTTCGTAAAGGAGAAATTGAAAATTAGATTAGGGTGATAAATACAATACCAAAGAATTTAGTGCAAGACAAACAAATAATGATTATGCTGATTAGCTCAACAGTATACAATGAGAACTAAGAACTTTTTGAGGCGTGAGAGAATGAGGTATAAGTTTTTGGGGTTTAGAAGTGTTTTCAATGTGAAATAAACTCAGATAAATAGATAGTCTCCATTCTAGGTCGTGCGTCTACCCATCAACTTATACATTCTTACCGACGGTTGATTGGATCAAGTGGTTAGCGGCTTGTTCCAACTTAAGCAAGGTCTCGAGTTCAAGTCCTTGTGTATGCAGTAGCCACCGTTGAGAGACTTACCCACCATTTCCAGGTGCGCGACGCGAGTTGAGTTCGGATTAGTCGAGGCGAAGCTCCGGAGACCGGACGAGAAATAAAAAAAAATTTAATGAGGATGTTTTAGTCTTTTAACATCTTTTTTTTATGAAGGTCTTTTAACATCTTTTGATCTAAATAAGAATTTGTTTAAAATGTAAGCTGGAATTTAAATTTATTTAACTAGTATTCTCCTGAATTCATAGTTTATAAGAATTTGCTATATTTTTTTGGTACAAAAAATGTACACATTTTGTTACACATGCAATTAAAAACAAAACGGGGTTATAAGATTTTTTTTTATTTTTTTCCTTAGAATATGCGTAATCTTAACCAATGCAATCTGAGGCACTGTCATCAAATATGGATATATCTTTTAACAGAAATTCAATCCTTAACTTGTTTTGGCTTGTTACATTGTGAGAAAACTCTTCAGTTAGACTGTTAGAACTGAGCCCACAAGTTTTAGGATGAAATAGACTTATGCATGTTTGGGAAGAACTTCTTCCCAACAGTACACGTAAGTTAAGATAAAATCATATCAAAATCGGTAAAATTTTATTGAATTCCGTAAATTCTTATTGGAATCTGTAAACTCATTTCTCCCAACGGAATCCCAAACACATCCAAAGGCCACAGTTTTAGGTGAAATAGAGCCAGGCGATCATAGCACTGAGCCCCACAGTTTTTATTTCTACATTTAACTCAAATGGTTTTTTTTTATAATTAGTAATCAGGAAATGATATCTAATTGTAGATTGTTTGATATATACAAACACATGTGTACAATATCATCAAATATGATGAATAGAATCGAACCTTGTTTGAATTGATTCAATTTCATCGAATGGTTTTTTAAGAAACATATAAATATAAAGTATAACTCACTTTTTAAATATTTAATTAAAAATTCAAAATTTTAATAACACATCAAACATTATATGCCTTACATTATTTTTATTAAAAAAATATAAATATCTTGTTAGGATTTTGAACTTGTTCGTCTAAATTAAAGAACTCTATTTATTTAGCTTCCATTCCAGTGAAAAAAAATTTCACTTCCCACTTAAAAGAAAAAAGATTCATTATCTTTCAATCAATATTGGGTCTTTGTTTCATATGAAGTGGTTGTTGATAAATGGAGCAAAAGTTGCCTTTTGTGTGTGGGGATCCTTTAAAGATACACACGGCTTATCAGAGGTGGGAATGTGGGCCAGCCCGTGGGTTATGCCGCATGGGTTAGCCTGCCACCCCTAATGGTTGGGCTGCATACGTGCAATTCGAGCTCGTCATGGCGGGTTATTTTTTTAAAAAATGAATTCCTCTTTTTTTTTACCTAATTTTTTATAAGATTACATAATTACATAATTCTTTTTCAAATTTTATCAATAAATTTTTCATAATTTCCTAAAAATAGAATTTAATATTATTTTTGTTTTTGTAAAAAATATTGGAATGAAAAAATCATATATATGTTTTTAAAATTAAAAAAATATAAAAGCGGGTTAGGCGAACCTGCTCTGATGCCAACCCAAACTTGCCTTACTTTGACGGATTGACGGGTTGGGCCACCGTATTACCAGCTCTACTGGTTGTTGGCATTAATAAATATATAAAACGAGGGATGTTTGTTTTACAGAAAAATTTTGGTCATAAGAGGAATGGGATCTTAGTTGGATACATCTAATCCCCCATGTGGTTTTGGATCTTGAACAGAGGGGACAAAAGAACCAAAGGCTATGAAATAGTCAAGAATAACAACCAATAATTGCGCAATAACCAACCACATCAAAACCAACACCAACTTAAGGATATTACCGAATTAGAAATGGTGAAATGGAAAGGGAAGATTTTCCATAGCGCAGGGAGAGAGGGGGAGAGAGGGGGAGAGAGGGCAAGAGAGGCTGCAACAAAGCAATCTCTCTTTCTTGGATCTCTGCAACAACAAACATACAAACCACAACACATTGCCGTTCAGATTCTGTCATAATCATAACAATCTATCCATTTCCTCCTCCTCCTTCTTTCTTCTTGTACCAGAGATTGTTCCTAGTTTCTTCCTCCGAATGCATACAATGAGTCAACTTCGAGCGGCTTCAGCCCCAGAATTAATGCCTTCTTCTAGCAGCAGCATTGCACAACCTGGCGAAGAAAATGTTGGTTTAGAAGGTAATCTATCTATGATGTTAGATTCTATGTATTGGTCTTTTTTTTGTCAGAACCTGTATGACAAGATCTATTATATTGTATTCAATCAGGAAACCAATGAAACAGAGTTATTTAACATAGAAAAGTACCAGAGAAAGAAAGCACACGATATAGCTCTGATATCATACTGCATTATTCATCTTTTCTCTGTTGTTTCTTAGGGGTTGCCACCAATGTGAAGCTGTTGCTGAAATTAATTCAAGATCATAATG
>JANTPZ010143078.1:2492-13732 GCA_025593235.1 Vachellia pachyceras
CTCTTTCATACCCACTTTTTCTTACTTTTTTACCTCGAAATCTGTAAAAGCTATAACTTCCCAAACATAAATCACATTTCAAAACCTAGGTTTTACCTCGGAATTTGTGAAATCTAGGTTTCAAACCTAGGATCCAAACCAACCCTAAGAAAATGAGGTTTTGGATTGGTGTATTTCTGAAACTTGACTTTTGTGGACAATGACACTGATATTTATTGAGGACGATGAGAGAGAGAGAGAGAGAGAGAGAGAGGTTATACATGAAGCTAGGCTCGAGTGCATGGGACCAAGCACTATTAACCAGTGACAAGTCCCTCTCCTCTGGTTTTGCTCATCCATTCACATTATCTTCTCATTTTTTCCCTACTAGTTTCCTCTTAATTCTGCAGAAATACATACACACACACACACCACTTTATCATCGTTATGAGTTCGTCTAGACAGTTATTAATATTTGTTCTTTCGATTTCACTATTATGTATGTTTGGAAGAACTTATTTCTAACGGTGCAAGTGAGCTAGAACAAAAATATCTCGAAATTCGTAAAAATCATATCAAAATCCATAAAAATATCTCGAAATTCGTAAAAACCATATCAAAATCCATAGAAACCATCTCGAAATCCGTAAACTCATTTCTCCCCAGATTCCTAAACACACATTATGTAATTACCGTTGGCCGAAGAAGAGATGAGTCATTTATAGATGTAGAGAGAATCTCAATAAAAGTATAACATTATTTAATTCATAAGAATTAGTTAAAATGAACTCATTAAGGATGACATGCATCAACCTTCAAAATTTATCACTCTCAAAATGAGGGATAACACGAACTAATACTAGTTTTTTTTTTTGGGTCACCCAAATGCTTTATCCATCCTCTTTCGATTTCAACGTGAATAAATGTTTTTTTATTGCTTTCATGATTTAACCATTGTATCTTATTGATTTAATTTTTTTTATTTTCAGCATCATTGTTGTTGCGTTATTTTTCGGCAGTCAAATTAAAAAAAAAACACGTAATTGCAATAAAATGGATCATTATTATTCTGTTAATATTAAAATTATTTTTTTTGCGTTTTTCCTCTCCTGGCAAAATAAAAATAAATAAATCATGCAACTCTTACTTGTAGGCAAGATATATATACATGTCTCTCGCCTGTACTATTTTTATTATAGTGACACGCAAGATCAATGAGCATGATTGCAACTATGAGTAAGATAAACCTTTTTAAGTGTCTAATTGTTACTCGAAGAGGCACCATATCATATTAATTATCTAAATGTATATCTCTTCATGTCATCATATATATATATATGTGTGTGTGTTGGGATAACAATGATTATACACTTCACTATCGATCTGACGATCTCCCCACTTTTTTAGGTAAGTTTACGAGACACATGACCATATATAACGTTTATTTGGGAAGTTCGTTAGAAGAATGATCACAGATTTTAAGGTAAATATATGAGAAGAATTTTGTTTCGGTAAACACATGAATGAATTTTGGGGAGGCCGCATAATAATTAGCGAATTAACATTTTTAAAGGAAATTAATAAAGCTAAATAAACTATTTAATTATAATATATATTTTAAAATACTTATATACACTATTAGATTATATATCAATTTATCATTATTATAAATTAAATTATTTTTATAAAAAATAATAAATATACCATTTTATTTAACTTCCTTTATTTTCTCAAAAAAAAAAAGTAAAATGTTTTATATATTAAGAATAGAATATAGTATATAAAGATCAAATGAGGTGGATGAAAAGTAATTAACCGTCAGCTTGCACATGAACTTCTATTTGTGTGTTAATTAACATTATATGTTTCCATCAAAAAAACATTGCAATATGTCTATTTGTATCAACGTTAGAAAGGTACGTTTGTGTAAGGCGAAATAAAACCTTTCTCGTATATTCACTTTGTAGGCCGTAAATTACATTAAAAATTTAATTGTTATCGTTAATCCAAATGAACACATAAGCAGTGCGAAGTTTTCAGATCTACCGAAGATTTATTAGAGGAGCTATTTTTGCAGGATAACAAATCTCCTTGATTATTAGTATTTCATAAATGTAGAGATAAACTATTAACCCATTATTGGTCTCTTTGCTCTTTATTTTTTTGTTGACTTGCCCTAGAAAGTGTGTCAAATTTTGGGGCATACGAAAGGAAAAAAGGTATCAAAAGGCATGAGGGTTATTGGGATTCTGGATCAATGATATATAGTAGAGTGTGTGTGTCTGTGTGTGTGTTGATGAGAATCATTTTATTGATGCTCTCATACTTTACTTATCCAAAGAAAGGAGATGATGGAGAGCTCCATCTTTTTGGAAGGGACCCTCCATGGCAATTAAAGGCACGAAAGTGGAAGTATGAATAAGGCAATTAAAAAGGTAGAATGGAGGAAGAAAATTAGAAGCCATTATTAAAAATATCATAACACTACCAGAAAAATATTATTTAGCGACGGAATATTTTCCGTTACTAAAACGAGGGTCGCTAATATTTTCCGTTGCTAAACGAAAATTTTCTGATGGAAAATAGCCATTTAGCAATAGATTTTTTTGTCGCTAAAAGGCATTTTTCTGATAGTGTAATAAGGATAAAATGGTATATCCAAGATTGAAAGCTTCAATTTTTAAGGATATGTGCAATTGTCATGAAGATTAATGTGCAGATACAAAAGTGATATTTATAATTTAACCAACCGGGGGTCACATGATTAATATATGTGAGTCGAACCAATCTTCGAGACAAGTCAAACCATATAGGTGTCGAGCTAGTCACTTAAATCAAATGGAATATATATATATATATATATATAAGGAATCAGTTTATGAAAATAGAGAGATCAGGTTGTAACACATCCAACAAGCAAAACAGGTTTTGATGTGCGTAGAACAACTAAAATTTCTGGCATTTAATTTATAAATCTTCAAGTAAATTGTCCTCCTGCATAAAAATACTCAACCAGTCATACCACTATTGTATCCTATCCCATTTGGGAACAAACAAAATGCATAAATCTAAAATGAAAAATTAAAATGTAGATTCTTGATTCCATAAGTTTAACATGAGATATTAACATGATTAACATAATCGTTAGTTCTCATGGTTTAATCAAATTTTAGTTTTGATCTCGGCAACTTCAAATTGTTAGTTTTGATCATATGAATAGTCCCCACATTTTTAATGAGTTTTGATCTTAATCCATAAATTTGAACTCAAATCAAATCTTTATAAAAATACATGGGTTAAAGCTAAAATTTTGTGAAACCGTAAAGATCAACAATTATATTAGCTAAAATTTTAATACGTAGACAAAGTAATTGATTGAAATGCGTTACTTAGGAGAGGAATATATAAAAGATGTAAATAATCTAAAAGGCAATGGGCTTGTTCCGGACGTTTGCAAAAATCAAACTCACGTTTAACAGTATTTTTTTGTAAAACAAGATAATTTTCTCCACATATTCATCTCAACTTCCGTAAAAATAATTCTCTACTGTATTTTTAAATGGGCACAATATCACATTTCAAATTTGGGGGGAGTAGATAAGTGGCGAAGGAATTGGTGGTGGTGGGGTGTTGTGGGTGTGGTGGTTGTCAAATCGAATGGAAAGGCAAACAAAGGAACCAAATTTCGATGGTAAGCCATAAAGATATACATACAAATTAAAGTCTCAAAAGGCAAGACCATCATCGCAGTGTGCTCACCCACCATATATCCGATGACTTGTCACCATTTATTGTGTTTGGTAAGCACATGATCATATAAAACGTAGTACAGTACAAATATTCTCAAATAAAAACAATGCAAATATTTACTATACTCTTTTTATTGTTACCTTGTAAAAATAAAAATTGCAGATAAGTACAGCACTTTTTTTTTTTATTTTCTTGTTCGACAGATTTTAACTGCTCAATGAAACCACTATTGTCGCACTTTTGCTAATGAACCCAGCTATTTTGATTGGTAATATTATTTATGAGGCAGAGCAACGGACAAGTCACGGGTTGACCTTATTATTAGTGGTTAACATTTATCAATATTGTGTTTGTTTGGAAAAGTTTATTTACTCCCTAAAAGTACATTCAACAATTTTTTCGCAAAACGAGATAATCTGTCCACATATTTACTTCAGCTTAAGTAAAAGTACTTCTCTACCGCGTTCCTAAACGGACACATTATGACTTGTAGTCTAGATTTTCAGGTTGAGATTTCATTGGACTAGGTACTACTGTAAAATGTTAAACATGTCACCTATGCATGATTACATATATTGACGAGGGAGGAAGATGAAGGTGCCCATGGAGGCTCAAATTCAGCATCAATAAAAAAAAATTAAATTCTTAGCCTAAGGCATCCGAATCCTTTTGTAAGTTACTCAGAAATGCTAGATAAAACGACATCGTTTCACTTCTGTGATAAGACGTATTCAACCACGGAGCAGTCCGTTGGTCCGTAGCTCCTTCCTTTGTCGCGGTCCCTTATTTTAACTAATTTTTACGTAATGAAAAATGATGGTTAAATTATTAATACACCTTAATAAATAGATATTTTTTCAAATCCACTCTCATTAAAGGTTTTTGTTTTTATAAATCTACAAATCATTCTCACCTCACTCTTTATCTTCCTCTCCTTAAAAGATGAATTAACTAAGGGTAAAATTGAAAAGTAATAATTAATAACATCAAGGTAAACTTATATTTAGGACAAAAGAATTACTCTACAGTTGAACTTATATAACAATGACATGATTGTTATGCATCTATGTGTGTTTGGTAACGATTATCTGGAGTTCAAACGCACGTTCAACAATATTTTTTAATAAAATTAAATTTTCTGCCGTATTTTCAAACGGACCCTACATTTGTTTCAACAATAAGTCGTTAATTAATTACCTCTGGAAAAAACAACATGGGAATATAGACAAGGATGATATGGTTCTAATGTTTGAATGGTTTCACATAGAAGGAGTCAAATGAAAACGAAAATGATGGGGTGAGGAACAAGATCCAATCAGATCTACTTGGATATTAAATAATTATGCTTCGCTCTCACTCGACCAATCCTTCTTATGATGTAAAATAAAATTAATTCAAAATTAAACTTCATCATCACTATTTTATAATCTCAGTTTCCGTGACAGTGATGTCTTAAGGCGATTCCAAATGCAAAACAGACAAAAACAAAAAAGAAGGAAGGAGGAGGAGGAGGAGGAGGACGTGTCGTTTTATACGCACTGGTTATAGTCTGCTTAACCCTCTGACCAGGCAACCATTATTGTTTTGTTCCTTAATTTCTGATGCAAGAATAAATAGACATCTCCTTTGGCCACCCCAAGAACACCGATCGAGTTGCTTGTTGGAGGATCACATGCTGTGTTTTGACTTTGTCAGACTGTTTTCTTAATTCCAACTTAAATTGCATAATGAAACTGACTCCCACCCAATCATTGATCCCCATCTTTGATGTGAAAAACGATAATATCCTGTTTTTTCGAATATTCCTACGAAGAATGCACGTGAGTTTACAGAACCTTACTGCTACCTGCTCTACTCTTCTTCTACTAGTCTATCTCAGCCTGGATTCAAATCCACTGTGCTTAAAACATTTTGTATTAAAGGTGAGAGGAGTGTTTATCGGTATGTGTGTGTGTGTGTGTGTTGCTAATCAAGAGATGACTGTATATTGCCAACAAAGATTATAGAAGATGTACGTAGCACAGCAACTGATGAACATCAGATATATATATCCAGCAGTACTCATGTTCTAGCAACAGTACATGATATGAATTACGACCTTATGGGCTGCTCGTGTGATTTCCGAATTCATAAAACCTTACGCGTCGTCACAGCTAGCTGAAGATTCTTAATCATTAGAAGGATATGATTACGTGACTGAATATATAGCTGCAACATTTTAATTATCAAATGATCCAACATGTCACACAAACTATAACACGCACGAAACTTGGATCGTGTTCATTTGGATGTTCAGTCCATCGGTTAATTAGTTTTACGTAATTCGTACGTCTCATGGTTACGACTCACTGCAAACTTTTTCATCAATTCTCGCTGAATGAACTGATCCCATTCATGTCTGCCTTTTCTCACCAAAACAACAAAAGGAACGTAGAAAAGCGAAGGGAACGAAACGAGTGGGTTTGGTCTAACTTTGAATTCCGAACTTGTTCGTCTTAATTATACCATGGGCATCGATCACTTAGTCAACCTGATAAAAGAACTCGTGTGATGCATCTTATCCACCATATCTGAATTAGGCAGATCAGCTGCCCCAACCTCCTACCTTGTAGTGTCGGTCATCACACGACTTAAATATTACTTATCACTGTTCAAGTTCTTCATATAGAGTTAGTAACTTAGTATAATGTTTTCTGGGAGTTCAACGGACCTCATTAACTAATATTTTTATCATCTATCTTCAAATTAATTTGCTTTATTTATCAACACATATAATCTAATGATATATATAAATATTTTGGAATATATGTTATAATTAAGTAATTTTTTAGTCTCTTAATATAAAAGATAATTAATTACCTCTTGTGTTAAAAAAAACTATTTCGAATTGCATAGATTCATAAAATATATTAGAAATTCACGCGAGGATCGGTCATGGCGACATAATTTGAATTTATCTTCTGTATATATTACGTAAAATAGATTAATGTCTTTATCGGTATTTTGAGTTATTTTGGTCTTGACCTCGCCGATCAGCGATCATGATTGGAACAGTAACTCAAATGAAGTTCCTCGGCAATCGATGGATTCCGGTTGGGTGTTTCTATGATCTCTCTTGAATTTTTATTTAACAAAATTGATGTGTAATCTTATTATGTTTTATCCAAAAATTAACTAATCTGCCGGTCTTAATTAGGTGAATCTGTAGACATATTTCCCCCCTCTTTTAATAAAAAAAAATCTGTTTACTATGCGGTTCCAATCTATAGATCTGCTCTTCTGCGTGTTGGCTGGGGAGAAATGAAGTAAGTGGGCTTTAACAGGCTGAACAGAATTAAATGGGCTTTAATTGTGAGCCCACTAAAAGAAAGGACGATCCAGACGGAGAGGGGCTTGTGGACTTTCATAAGCCCATTCATTGTCCACAATTTTATTATCTAATGGCGTTACATAGAATAATGTAAAATCAAATTCCATACACAATCAGATTTATTTGCATTTTCACACACACGCGCACACACTGATATTGATCCAAACGTAATTTCATATAAATTTATAATTTTATCATTCATTTATTATTGTGTTGGCTTTGTTCTCTTTTTTTTTTTTGATACACAATGAAAATAAATCTACTTTATACTAGAAGGTACCAATAAAAGAGGGTCTTGTAAGGGCAAAAAGTGGAGCCCAGGTGTACGTGACAATGCTTCCTTCGCTAAGGAATCTGCTACAAGGTTTCGATCTCGTTGGCAGTAATGTATCTTTATACTCCATTCTCTACTGATCATCTTATGGCCTAGCATGATAAGCTTGTGATATGCATGTAGATCGTTTGCTCCTTTCTTTATTAATTGGATTGCCTCGAGGAGTCACTCTGTACTATAACCTTTTTGAACCCACCATCCCAAACACGACGTATACCCATACAGCAAGCCCAAAGTTCAGCAAAAAGTGCATCTCCTGCTCCAATGTTCAGCAAGAAGTCCTCACGAACTGCACCCTGTTGGTCCCTTATAATGCCCCCACAGCTCGCTTGGCCGGATGTGAAACAAGCAGCACCATCCACTTATACAACCGTCCACCTTTCTTTTGATACCTCGGTATCAGAGGTTATCTCTCTCCTTACACTATGAAAATTAGAGTTATGTAACGTTGCTTTTGCCGCTGTAAGGCTTTGGAGCAATGCATTAGCTCTTATTTGGATCTGACCAGTGCTCTGAATGGAATTCTCAAAGATTCATTCATTCCGTTGGCTTTGTTCTCTTGAGAATAATATATATTGAATGTAAATAAAATTGGAAAGTTATTGAATTTAAGGAAGATTTAATATTATTTTTTGTCAGCGTAAAACATGTTTGAAGTGATGTATTAATAGGATAAGAAAGAGAATCCTAGGGAAACAATAAACTTGTTTGGCGGAGCGTTTTCAAAAGTTAAACACACATTCAATAGTGTTTTTCTTCAAAACGAGATAATCTCTTTCACACATTTATCTTGAATTGCGTAAAAGTACTTATCTACTATGTTATCAAGCAGGCACAAATAAAGAAAAAGGTAGAAGAGATGGAGTGATTGATGGCAGTGAGAAAACGATCAACTTAGGAAGTTAAGTGAAGCATAAGGAAGTTAGAATGAAAGCAATGGACACATGCATGGGTGATAGTAGGACACACTCTTGAAACAAGATGATCATTTATTACATCCACTTCTCAAACTTGATGAAAATGATATATATATATATATATATAAATACTCCTTTCATCTCCATTTTGTCTGCCTTTTAAGTTCAGTTTCACACACATGTGAGTGCATAATTTATTAATAATATTTAATATCTGTTATAACACATGAAAGTAAAGTCAACATATGATAAATAAATGGTAAAATTATACGTTCACGTACAAAAATTGAATGAAATAAGTTATAAATATGATCAAAGAGCTACATGCATGCATACTGATATCCGTCTCTTTCGCATGCATTGTGACTCGGACATTCACTCGTCTCGCACTAAGAAATAACTGAAGAAATTAAACAACTAGAAAATAATACTATTAATTATACAATTCTGAAAAATGTTACCATCATGATAAAGTTCTGCCAAAATTTTAAAAGAGAGAACAAAGCTATTTTTTTTTTAATCTTTTGGCTTTGGAAGGTCCATAGAGCATGGTCCCGATGATGAGTCCCGTTACAAGCTTATATGTAGAAACAATGGTTTCTATTTCCTGTAGGCCATGGATTCGCAGAATCTGATGAATATCCGGCCTTATGATGAGATTTAATTTGCTACACATTTAAATCTTTGCCGTCGTGTTATACCAAATGTTTTCAAGAGTTTTGTTAACTTAAACTTACGGACATTCTAAATTATGAATTCGCATATCTTCTAATTTTCTATTTTAAGTGTAGGTATTCTCTTAATAGAGACAATTATATTTAAAACATTGTCAGTACTAAATATGACTGGCCACTTTTATAAACGGATATCTAAATTTTGATTTGTCCATGGGATTAACCATTTCCACTAAAATTGGTTGGTGCATGTATTATATTTGTTGTGGATAGAGATTGTTACATTCCTTAAGTATTCCCTCGTAGATATTGTTTAAGTTGCAAACATATCAGGGTTTTACTCTTTTGAAATTCTACAATACTTCAAAAAATACGTCTACGAGAGGAAAGTATCCACACTTTTATAAAGCATCCTTCGCATTCCCAATCGATCGACGTGGGACTTTACAGGGATAAGTTGAAGTCCTGTACGTTGAGCGCCACCTCGTTGTCTACTCAACAAGGGGAAAAGCCCATCATGAAACTCTCATTGCCACGTGCTCTTCCGCGTGTCGCCATCCCCTCCCTCCAAATGAAAGGGAGATCCAACGGCATGCATGCATCCAGTTCGCTTCCTTCATGCCCAACTCTCTTCGTAACTAACGTTTATTTCTCTAAATAAACATGCACTGGACGGGTGAACAAGACCTCACCCGAATACGCTAACACTGCGTTTCCTCCTCCCCCATTTCTTTAGTAAACCATTAAATATCCCATTAAACTAAATCATCTCTCTCATCATTCTCCTCTCACTTTCCTTCAAAACCAAATCACCTGGATCATTATATCTACCCTCTCCCCCTTCGATTTTCTCACCACCACCACCACCTCCTTTTGCATCATATACTCACTCAACAATCCATCAGTCGTCTGAGTTCGTTTCGCATTTTCTTCCCTCGAAATCTGCAGTGTCACTGAAGGCAGCGATCACCACGTTGTTTTAATGGCGGAAAAAGTCAAGACGTCGATGAAGGAGGATGACAGAGCCGATCCGTTGAAGTGGGGGGAAGCGGCGGAGTTGATGAGGGGGAGCCACGTGGAGGAAGTGAGGGACATGGTGAGGGATTACAGGAGGAAGGTCGTGAGGGTGGGAGGGGAATCGTTGACGATCGGTCAGGTGGCGGCCGTGGCCGAGGCCAAGCCCAAGGTGGAGCTCGACGAGAGGAAGAGGGAGGGAGTGGAGGCCAGCAGCACGTGGGTGATTGAGAGCGTGAAGAAAGGGATGGACACTTATGGAGTGACGACGGGGTTCGGCGCGGCGTCGCACCGGAGAACCTGCCGAGGGGTGGCGCTGCAAGCTGAGCTCATAAGGTGAAGATGATCACATTCGCATTCATTTCATTACGACTTACGACTTCCAAGAGCTTTTTCTCTTCCTTCCCTACCTTTTTGTTTACTAATCTATTACTTTATTTGGGCTTTTGCTTTGTCCCCCATTCCTAAACAAAAACCTTCAAACTCTTCAGTGCTTTACAATTTTATTTTGCTCTCTCTACTGTTATCTCTGGATCAAAAATTTATGTTAGTGCAATAACATGTGAGAACTTTAAATGCATTCAAATCAGGTTTTTGAATGCGGGAATATTTGGGAATGGAACAGAAGCTTGCCACACTTTGCCGGCGAGTGCATCAAGAGCGGCGATGCTGGTCAGAATCAACACCCTCCTCCAAGGTTACTCCGGCATCAGATATAACATACTTGAAGCCATTGCTAAACTGCTCAACCACAGCATTACCCCATGCTTGCCCTTGCGTGGTTCCATTTCAGCCTCTGGGGACTTAGTCCCATTTTCATACATCGCCGCACTGTTGACGGGAAGGCCTAATTCAAAAGCCATTGGCCCCAGTGGCGAGTCCCTTAGTCCGTCCGAAACCTTCCGTCTAGCTTCTATCCATGAAGGCTTCTTTGAGTTGCAGCCCAAGGAGGGTCTTGCACTTGTTAATGGAACCGGGGTTGGCGCTGGTTTGGCTTCCATGGTTCTTTTTGAGGCCAACATTTTAACTGTTCTATCTGAAGTCATGTCAGCAATTTTTGCGGAAGTCATGCACGGGAAGCCGGAGTTTACCGATCATTTGACACACAGATTAAAGCATCATCCTGGGCAGATTGAAGCAGCAGCAATAATGGAACACATATTAGATGGGAGTGCTTATGTTAAAGCAGCGCGAAAGTTGCA
>JANTPZ010143081.1:0-10595 GCA_025593235.1 Vachellia pachyceras
CGGGGAAGGAATCACCGCCTGTCACACCAACACATCAAATAAATCCCACGTACATATTATGGGCCGTACACTCACACACACATATTAATATATATATACAAACATATATATTAAAATATATATAATACGATAATTTAATATATATATATATATAATACTTGGGAAAAAATAATATATATTAAAATATATATAATACGATAATTTTTCAAATTTTAAGATATAAGTACAAAGTACAACACATGGATACACGCCTAAGCATATAATCATAAGAAAAAATAACCCAGAGATGATAAGCAACAGAATTAACCACAAAATGATTCTAAAGATTCACAAAATTACCATAAGGTTTCAAGAGTAGCTGTTGAGGTTATTAATGAAGATTAGTAAGGTTGTAATGATAACCTCAGCAGCTACTCCTGAGACCTTATGGTAATTTTATGAATCTTTAGGAACAATTTATGGTTAATTCTGTTATTTGGAACATCTGGGTAAATTTTTCTAATTTTTTTTTGGTCAAAGGTAAATTTTCCTAATTAATGCATGGTTTATTGTCCGATAATGCACATATAAAAAAATAAAAAATAAATATTTTTTAAGAAAATTCATAATATACATACTAAAACAATTCGCGCCTGGTATGTGTATGAAAAGTTTAATTTTTTTCCGTCAATTCGTTGCGTACAAAATTAGCTCACGCTTGTGAATTTAAATTGTAAAGATACGAGAATTTTGTTAACGAAGGGATCTAATCAGATACAAATTACTAAAGGTATGCATTACCCATGATGAACTTCAGATACAACTTACTTAAACTTTTTTTTTTAAAAAGATTGATACAATATTCAATTATTTAAGTTGACCTCATTTTTTTTATCTCTTAAATTTAAAATCAGTGGCTTTGATCACTTAAGAGCAAAATAATCCAAAGTTTTATTAAATTATTTATATTAATGTGTTACATAAAATGAAACTTGTAGGACCAAAATTGAAATATGAGCAAATCTCAAGGACCTAAATTGTATTAACACTAAAAAAATTATAAATTCTCCTATTTTAAAGTCAAAATTGTGGAGATCATATGTGAACAATACATATGGGTGCATTGTGGGCTAATAAATACATAGACACACTAAAGAATAAAGAGAGTGGCAGACAAATTGAATCTGAAATATATAAAAGAAATATTTGAGTGCATGTGATGAGAAGGAACATTTCAATTGATCGTGTCCTGAAACTTTTTTTTTCCCTAATGTCGACCTTATTAATTATGATTTGTGTCCTTAAACTTATTTTATGTTTAATTATAATACCTGATATTATTGTCAAGGAACAAATTGGTCATAAAACAATGAAATAGTAATATAATGAATATATTATTGGGAATTCCAAATTTCCCCAAAATTAACTAGGCATTTTTCAGAAAAGTAAGCAAATAAATTTTTTTTTAAAATCATGAGAAATACTTAATAGAGTAAATAACACTACTAGTAGATACATTTAAAAAGTACAAAGAGTTCAACAAATAAAAACATTTAAAATAATATATATTTGAAAAGAGAAAATTATAATATATGAAAAAACCACTAGAAAATAAGTCAAAAGTTTTAAATTAATAAATAAAAAATTGCCGTATTTAAACGGATCGGTCCTTTAAAGTTTAAATCCTGTGGCCCTATTACATTGACCATTTTAGGTCCGGCTTGATCTAAGTTCTCTAAATCACGAGCATATCCCTTGAATTAAACATGCTTAATTCTTTGGGATCTTGACTTGCGAGTTGCGAAGGATGCCGTTGGTACCAAAATATCTCTCATCTTGCATTTATTATAATGGGTCCGTTCGAAAAGTACTTTTACACAAGTCGAGGTAAATATGTAAAGAAGATTATCTCATTTTACAGAAAAATACTATTGAACGTGCTTTTAGGGAGTATAAACGATCCTCCAAACACAGCCAATATTCTCACAAACTATGCGGTCAAGACTAATAAATCTTTTTTTCATTAATTGTATTGTAGAGAAAGATTATACATTAAAAAAAGTAATGAAGATACTTGTTTTTAACTGGAAGGCAATTTTGAAACAGTTGAAGACCAACAACAATCTAGAGCTTGTTTGGAAGTTAGTTTGAAACCTAGGTTTTGAAAAGTGATTTATATTTGGGAAGTTATAGTTTTTACGGATTCCGAGGCAAAAAAGTAAGAAAAAGTGGGTAGGAAAGAGGAAAGTAAGAAATAGATAGAGAGAAAAAGTAAGAAAGAGAAAAGAGAAAAAAGTAGTAAAAAGAGAGTATGAAAGAGAAAACCTAGGTTTGAAACCTATGTTTCAAACCTAAGTTTTGAAACCTAGGTTTCAAAATTGAAACCAAACATGCTCCTAATTGAACTCGATTCCAATAATACAACTAACTTAAGCAGTTGAGGACTAATTTTAGCAATTAAATTCAAAAAAATAATTGGTGAAGCTCATCTCCACCAAGAAGTTAAATAAATACATTGAAACGCTGTATACAATCAATATTAAAGTTAAAACAATTTGTCTAAATTTCCACATTCAACTAACTTAAACAAGCACACATACACATATACTTTGAGTTTCAAAACGAAATTAAACTTCGACTAATTTGAAAACAAGCACATATATATAATCGGGAAAATGCCAAACAAAAAGCCCATTGATATTGGGAAAGGATAATTAAGGGTTTCCAATTTTCATATTACTAAATCAAGATCTTAGACCAAATAGGGATTTTGAAATCTTTGTGAAAAGATCATATTGTCCTGAGTCTAAATCAATGTAAAGTGACAAGGTGAGATGTCCTATCCTCATCGTAACATGGGAGGCGTCTAAGCCAATGTAAAGTGACAAAGTGGGGGTGTCCCATCTTCATCGTACTTCAGAGGTGTCTCAGCCAATGCAAAGTGACAAGGTGGGGTGTCCGATCCTCATTGTATCTTGGGAGGTGTCTCAGCCAATGCAAAGTGACAAGGTGGGGATATCTCATCCTCATCATGTCATAGATGGCTTCTTAGCCGTGTTTTCACAATAAGGTGTTGCAACCTGGCTATTAAGTGTAACATACAACATGTGGGCCTTTATAGCAAAGTGGGATGTTTCACTCCACTTGTATGATTGAAGGTATCTTAGCTAGGCTTGTTTGTTGAAGTGTGGAATTATAGTTCGGCTAGTCTGACTTGTCTAATGGGCCATTTGTTAAAGAGTCACATTCGTGCCTTTGTCATAGTGAATCGAATACTCTTGTCATATGTTTCAAGATCATGGCTTGCAATCAGCATTGTGATTAGACATAATATCTTTACATAGGGTACAATGGTGGCTAGACTATCCTGTCGCATCCTCAACTATATAGCACAAGGCATTAACCGTTTGGCAGGGTCGCGTCTTTTGGACATTTATCGTCACTCTGAGTGATCTTAGTAGAAACATCAGTCAAGTATGTTTAAAATATTCGAGTCAATGTAAAATACGTGCTAGAAGCGGTAACTTTTCAAGTGGATAGAGTTCTAGCTTTTATGGATAGGTCGCGCCGTCTGCCACTCAGCTGATAGGCGCCTTTTCCCACGACGCATGTTATCTAGTAAGGACCTTCATAGGTTGATCTGAGCTTTCCATATCAAGGGTTCTGGGTTTTTTGAAAGACTTTTCTAAGACCCCAATCCCTGACTTTCAACTGTCTAGCTCGCATGTATTTGTTGTAGTATTGGGCTATATTTTGCTGTTGCGATGCCATCGCGATCATGGGTTGCTCTCATCTTTCATCGATGAGGTCTAATTGGTCACACAAGGCTTGTTGGTTTGATTCTTGGTCTGTCCATACATACCATAACAATGTAAGACCAACCTCGACAAGAATAACTGCTCCTGACCCATAAACAAGTGCAAAGCGCATTTCACCAGTTATTGTCATGTGCCCAAAGGATAGAAGGTAGTTCTTCTGCCCATCTCCTCTTGGCTTTGTCTAACCTCATCTTGAGGGAATTGATTAGGATATTGTTATTGGACTCAGTTTGTCCATTAGACTATGTGTTTCTTGGGTTTAAAAAGTGGAGTGTTATCCCCAAATTATGACAGAAGTCTCGGAGTCGTCTTTGATGAATTGTGAGACGTTCTCACATATGATTTCCTTCAATAAACCAAATTTGTATACAATGTTTTTCCAGACAAACTTGACAACCTCAATTTCTCGAACCTAAGGATAGGCTTCTGCTTCTACCCACTTAGTGAAGTAATCGGCCATCACAAGCATGTAAATGACTTTTCCCTAGGCCATAGGCAGCTTACTGATGATGTCCATTCCCACTTTATGAAGGGCCATGCCGGAGCATTGGCATGAAGTGTCTTTGGGGGCTGATGGGTGATGTGGCTGAAATGTTGGCATCTGTTACAGCGTCTAGCCATGATCTAAGCATCCTTCTACAATATAGGCTAGTAGTACCCCATCCAGAGTATCTTCCTTGCTAAGCTTCATCCTCTAGGGTGGTCTCTACACTCCCTCTCATGTATCTCCCTCAAGATACATGAAATCGGACCGGTGACTGAACTGGATAAGGTAGTGGGTTAAGGGTCAGCGGGTCAAACCAGAGTCAAATCGGGGGTCAAACTGGTGTTGAATAAAAAAATTAAAAATATACTTTACAATAATATTCATTTTACAATAAAATTAAAATTAATATTATTTTTAATTTTCAAACTCTTTCCTTATTTTTCTTCTCCCTCCCCTCTCTCCCATGTGATTTTTCCTACTCTCATCAATCAACTCATGCCATCACATGTCACAAGCCATCACCATTACTCTTTCCCTCACCCTTTGATTTTGAATCTCTCAAGGCAGGAAAACACGGGCATCACACTTTGAGTTTGAAGCCATCACCGCCACTCTTTGCCTCACTCTTTGATTTTGAATCTCTCAAGGCAGGAAACATAAAGCGCAGCAGAAAACAACTTCCATTGAACTCCTGAACTTCACTCAACATAAAGCGTAGGAGAATGGGAAGCCGGATAAAGCAAAGGTCAGAGCGGAGCAGCGATGAACGACAAAGGAGCTCAAGCGCGAAATGAAGATGCAGCAATGACAGAGAAATGAACCATCAATGGAGAAGAAAAAGGAAGAGGTCATTGGCAAGAGGACAAGCGATCGAAATGCAGTCGCCGGTGAGAGGAGAGGACGAGGTAGGAGCTCAGGCGCAAAAAAGGAAAAAATTTGGGGTGAGGATCCGTCGGATTTGAGTTGAATGTGGGGTGGGGGCCGAGTATGTTTCTAGCTTTCTGAATAATTGTTTGGACTTTTTATTTTTATTTTTTTAAGGGACGAAACGTCATCGTTTCGTCCCTTAATTTATTACAAAAAAGAACCCAGCTGACTCGCCAAACTCGGAGGGTCAACCGGGTTCATCCCGATTCGATCTGGTTCACTCCAGGTTGGCCCGAGTTGAACTGACCCATGGTTAGTTACTAGATCGGACCGGCTTTCCAGCTGATTCACCGTTTTTCGGTTTGTACCGGTCGGTCCGGTCTGGTTTCCCACATCATGATCTCCCTTAGCACGAACCTGGCTTCATGGGGTCTGACACATCTTAGGAGCGGGTCAGCATATGATCTTTTATAGAGTTGGTTGTCTACGATGAAGAATTTGGCTGCCCTGACTTTGGTCCTTCGAGCATCATTCTTATCATCCTGTAAAGTACCCTCCTGCAGAAATTTAACCAAAGGGGATCTCCAATCCCAAGTCAGGTCATTAGATGAAGTTGTACTTATTTTTTATGAATGGCTGGGAACTGCAAGTGAATCACCAAGATTGATTCGATCTCCCTTATGGCTATGGATGATCCAAGACCTACCAAGGTGTCAGCCAACCAATTAGTTGTCCTCCCGGTTGATCTGAGTGACATGATTACAGTGAAGAGATGCCGAGGGCCAAACACAGCTGCCCATAATACAAATGTATTGTTACATGGCCCTTACTTTTAAACTTGAATCAAATATGGAAAAGAACAAACGAAGAGATTTCATATATGGAGTCATATATATAATATATTTTGTGTTTCTTCACACCATAGACCCTCCCCTTTATTACGTATAGGACCAAGAGGCAAGAATGTGAGTTAGTTCATTTCATAGCCAACATTTATTAGGGCAAAATAAATGATATTGACTAATATATATATATATATATTATTTTTAAACTAATTTACGTCATGTATAAATCGATATATAATTTAACGATATATATACAAATATCTAAAAAAAGTTATAATTAATTCATTTATTTAATAAAAAAAATCAGTTGACGCTTGTATTAAGGTTGAGATTGGCATTTATTACATCAACTACTCAATTTTAATAATCAAATATGATGATGAGTACTATTATTGATATTATATTTTGCAACATTATCAACACTAAGTGTAGCGGCCATTGGCTCATGTGGTTGAGAATTCCAAGGATACCATAACCTTTCAGATTTCTTTAATAAAAAAATCGATCAAACGCTTGTATTAAGACCAAATATGATGTTTAGTACATCAAATAGTCAATTTTAATAATCAAACATGAGGTTGAGTACTGTTATCGATATTATCTGTTGCAACATTATTAACACTAAGAGCAGCAACCATTGGCTCATGTGGTTGAGAATTCCAAGGATAGCATAACCTTTTAGATGTCCAAGGACCTTTGTAGATGATAGTGTGACTTCTTCAAGATGATGATTCTTATCTGTACAATGAAGAGTCAAAGCTTGGAGATGATTCAACTCACTGATGATTTTCACTGTTATAGTTTTCGTAAATGGTGGAGAATCACCCTTACCTTTAACCATTGAAACAAATATGGCTATAAGAAAAGGCAAAGATTTCAGATATGGAGCCACACACACACACAGAGATATATATATATATATATATATTGTGTTTCTTTTGAGTTCACACCTCCCTTAACTAATAATAGGACCAAGTGTGAGTTAATTTCATCCAACTCATATAGGCAGCATATGTTATGTCAATGATGTTAACTTGATAGGAAAGTCTTTACTACTACTACTACTACTATAATAGTACTAGGATTACTACTAAATACTATATTAGTATTAGTGTTAGTGAAAAGAAAGTTTAACAATAAATACCTTGAGATTAGAATCCATATTGCATTATGTGATTTTAATTCTTTAAATTTAGTTGAAAGTTTGACCTTGTATTCACGCATTATCCAACATTGCATATTCTACTGGAGACAGTTAAATTTAAAAAATTGTTGGGTATTAAGTATGTGTACATTTGAGATAAGAATTTTTATTCACTACGTTGTGAGAGACTAACCTTTTTCGTTAGATCCAATTCTAACATATGTTTGTGGATCAATTAGTCCTAATATTAGTCCCTAAGCCAACATTTTATTAACTAGATCGATCTTTGTTGCCATTAAAAGGTTGGTCTAGCTACCAACGAGGATTGAGTCCAATGAAATGGACTGATCTTTTACAATGTGATGGATCAAATTCAACTTTAAATTACATTAGGAGATATGTTCACATTTAGTATCTAACAACAGTTCAAATAAGATTACTTCCAATAAGATGATACATGTGTTTACAAAAAAAAAAAGGTTAGTTAAGTTGGTAAATAGTTGTGAGTTCTTATCATGTTCATAATGTGAAGATCTTGTTAATAGGTAATATATAAATATCTATATAAGTGCTCATTGAGCTCGGGGCAATGCACTAATTCTATTGGTCTCTAGGATCCAACTCATCCAAACTTTTTTTGACAAAAAAATATTTTATTGCCCGGAGAAAAATCAGCTGCCAGTCAAAACCCATAAGTTTTTTTTTTGGTTAAACCTTTGTATAAGATAAGCACAATACAAATATTTTGATAAAAAAAAAGTAAACCGCATAGCAGTAGTTGAACTCTGCGAATGGTTTGATAGGCCTAAGCAAACCGATTTGACTCGTTCATGTGAAGTTGAATTGGTTTTACTAATTATTTCAATATTTAAGTTTCTTTCATTATAGTGTACATTGCTTGAGTCTGTTTTCCTCAATAAGATAAGTGAAGACACCTTACTTAATTTGAGAGTGATGCTGCGATATTATGTTTTTTAATTGATTATTGACAATTGACTAGAAGTCCTCATGTAATACAGAAATTCTTGTTTTAAGTATATTTTTTCTTACGTATATGATAAGAAAATGACACCTATTCTTATATACGCATATTTTAATAAATATTACTGATCCAAAATTTCATATGAAGGGGAAAATTTTCAATGAAAGATAGAAAACATATTAATTACAGAAAATTGCATACATTTCAGTTATGAAATCAGATTATTTTAAATTGATATCATATATATAAGTTCTTTTTACAAAAATTCTCACATAGTGTATGAATAATAAACCATTGTAACTAATTATTTAGTCTATTATAACTAATTATTTAATTTATTATAAATATAATTTTTTTATAAAAATTAGTTGTCATTGTTATTATTATTATTGAAAAATCAAAAAGAAAAACACAACCATCAATTAGAAATTGGGTGAAAAGTATACGCATGATGCATCTACAAAATGTTTTTTCCTCTTTTTCTCTTGCTTTATTTGAATTAGGTTATTGTAGTTTCATCCATTTTAATAAATCTCCTGCATATTTTTATCGTATCCTTATAGTTAAAAACTCTCAATAATTAAGGATGACTCCTTACTAAGAATGGGAGAATGATAAGAATTTAGAGGGTCATTGTGTCAATTATATTAGATATTTTATTTGGCATTCAGCTATCATGAGACACATGTGGAAGAAGACAAATAAAATATTATCTTTAAAAGGGCTTCCAATTAAGTCATTTATTTTTATCTCCTATCAAAATTTATTATTTATGGATATTTATAATATATTAGTAGTTTATTTCTTAGAATATTGTTGTAGATGTATGAATGTCAATTAGAAATCTCAAAAATATTATTTAATATCGATATCTTTAATTTGATTTAAGTAGATAACATCATATTATTATATTTTTAATATTTTGAGTCATATTAAGGTTAGTAAATCTTCTTATTTAAGTAAAAAGTTGTATTAAAAAATAGAGGGAAGTTATACCGATTTTACAAAAAAATTTAAAAGGATAAAAAACTTCAAGTATCTAATCAAAACTTGGGACAAACTATAATCATTTACACATTAATTTTTTAAGGATAAATGTGTAAATTTATCAATGAAGTTATTGGTTAGGAGCATCTAGTAAAATTAACTTTTTAAGGGTGTAAAATTTAGTAATAATCAATTAATTTCTTTAACCAGCTGATATATTTTAGCGTCTATGACTTTATTTTGGGATCATTTAAATAATCAAAATTACTTTTTTTACTTAAATTCCTTAATAAAAATTGCTCTAAATAATTTTTTTGTGTAATCAAAACTACTTTCCTTTTTGTTTAATTTTTGTGGATTAAAAGAAAAAAGATTGAGCAAAAAGGAGTAAGAAAGAAAAAAGTTTAAACAAAAATGAGTAATTTTAATTACCATTAAAAAAATAAAAATATTTAGAGTAATCATCATGAAGGAAATTAAGTAAAAAGGAGTATTTTTTTTATTACGTAAATGATGTCAAAACAAAACCTTAGACGAAATTGATTATGGTTAAAAATATTGTTAATTTTACACTCTTATTAATTGATTATTATTAAATTTACGTTCTTAAAAAATTAATTGTGTTAGATGTTCTAACCAATAATTGTAATGATAAATTTATAGCTTTACATTTTTTCTATTAATAAAATGATAAGTTTCTTATGTTTTATTTTCCGGTGATATTCAAAGTATTAATCGTACAATTGAGGTGACTCTTTTCAATTTTGTACGAATTCAAGATGTCTTCTTAATTTTAATATGTATTCTTTTTTTTACCAACAATATCTATTTAATGAATAGCAAAAATTTTTGGGTCAAATTAAAAAATCTTTGATCTACCTGACTCAAACAAAACATTGGAAAAAAAACAACAAAGCGGGGCCCCCGTGGCTCCACAACTCCCGCGAGAATCCCAAACGCGTTTGGCGCGATTCTCACGCGCCACGATGCTGCGTTTCTCAGCGTCCCACCACTTATTAAAAAAATTTCAAACAAATAGGGCGGCATTTTATTATTTTTATTTTATTTATTTTCATTATCAATATAATAATAAATCTGGCAAAAATAAATAGGGCGGCTTTAAATTCTAATTCCAATTGGATAAGAAAGAGACAGCCAGATCTGCTCTCTTTAATCGCAACCACACACGCGTCCTTTCTTTTATCTCTTATCACACGTGTCCCCAACTCACCCCATCCTTAAGGACTAATCCGAATGCCTTGGTTTCAGCCAATCACAGCTTTCCTTTTTGTCAATCTCCAGATCCTTTTCACTTAGATAACGCCTTATAATCCATCTACCAAATTTTCCAGTAATACCCTTCTTGTTTGGAATCACAGTCTTTCGTAGTGTATTTGTCTTTAACCTCAGGCTAGTTTGGAATCACAGTCTCAAATATATATTTTATTGTAAAATCTAGAGTTTGGTCTAAAATTTATATTTTCTC
>JANTPZ010143082.1:0-14059 GCA_025593235.1 Vachellia pachyceras
CTCTCTCTGCAACGTCATAGTAATGATCAGAAAAGAAATAGTAAGGATTGTTGAATCCTAAGATATAGCAGATTGGCATAGAATAGGCGTTTAATGAATCAATGTCTGAGAGTTTAAACAGTATAGCAAAAGAGATGTGGCATGAGAAATATAAGCTAAGAAGCATGAAAGAAAATGCTGTAGTGAAGTGCAAGAGTTAGGGTTGAGCAAAGCCTAAGAAGACATGTTGGCTTCTACGATTAATCTTGAGGAATTATCAAACTAGCTACCATTGAGGATAGATGACTTAACCTTAGCTTACATTCGATGGTCTAAAGGTTCCAAAGAGTAAAATGGCTCTAGTATAAGAAGAGGCAATATGCCTCCAGAAGAGCAATAGAGCTCTTAAGGTCTACAGACCAAGTTAAAGCAAGCAGAGAGCCTTTATAGCTTAGAGTCATAAGCGTTATGTGTAACACCTCTTATTTATCCCTCTTAGCTTCCATTATAATTATTTGGAACCAATTAATAGCCTCAAACAACTTACAATGTCAAAATGGACTAAATTGAGAACTTTCAATTTTAGAAAAGTTACTATTCACAGTTTTTCGAGCCAAATTTGAAAATTCATAACTAATTCTAGAAAAATCAAAATCAAGTTGTTCCAACTTCTACTTGAAGCTTACAAATTCCTTTATGAGAGAAAAATACTCATTTGAAAAGTAACTGGTCCAATTGGTACAGAGTCTTTCGTGAAAATGTACTGTTCATATGGTACTTTTTCATTTTTCTTTGGATTTTCTGTGATTTTTCTCCAAATATGGACAGCCGTAACTTTCTGTAAAAAATTCCATTTCTAGTGATCTTTGGCTTGTTTTAAAACTTGAAATGTGAAATATTTTTGTGTAAGACTTCAACTCATTTGAAATTCATTTACTCTATTTCACGATGGGGCAAAGTAGGTGGTTTGGCCAACTTTACTTCCAACACTTAGCCAAATTTCAGCCCATCTTAACTTCCTAGGCCATCATATTAATTTCTAAACCTTTCTTGATCCTACTAACCTATGTGATTAGGTATTCTTAGGGCATTCACTATTTATCATGAGTCCATTACACATACATGAGTCACATTTACATATCACATTACAATTCTTAACAATAAGCATATAGTTTACAACACAAGTCCACACTCCTACACATATGCAAATCTTGCTTTAAGCATCATTCATTTTCTTCTTACCCTTTAAGAAGCTTCCACCTAAAAATAGTTAATGGAGGAGAGTGAGATTTTTGGAAATCCCAGTAGCAAAACTTTCTAACACACATCATAAAATTGCATGACAACTTTCAATATAGTGTGAATTCATAAAAGTGCAGCATGTAACAATGAAATGCATATGGCCATAGCATACAAATGCACATATTCACACTTTCAATCATCACAAATTTTCAACACAAGTCATGCATAATTCATACACATTTTCAAAGCAATTAAGCTTAGGGTTAGAAGGTCTTGCTACCTTGTGTCTTTAATTTCCCCTTAATTTGAATGCTCTATTGTTTGCTTTGGGGATCCCTCTCTTGCATCAAAATTTAGCCTACACAATTTTCAATATTATGGCCATCAATTACAAGCCATTACCAAGACAAAAATCATTGTAAAACTCCTTGATACTATCTCTTGAACCTTAAGAACCTTAAAACCCCAAACTTGTCTCTATGATTTTCTAATGCTTCCATAAACTTGGCTTACTTCTACCCTACACAAAAACTCATTTTAAACTCATTGGAAGCATCAAAATCATCAAAATCAAACTCCTCCTATCCCATACAGGTCTGGACGAAAATCTGTCCATGTAAGGAGAAAATGATTTTTCAAACTTTCATCATAAGTAACAACATATTCTTGATCCCAAAACACTTCTCATGAATCATTTAGCTCAAAAATAACTCTTCCTCATCAAATATAAAATTGGACAGCATCTCCCCTTAGTGTTTGAGATTCCAAAATTTCATACAAACATCAAACCCAAGCAATATATACATCAATCTTCTCCTTATCATGCAAGGAGTGTTTTGCAACCATTTATTTCCTCTAAATCCCTCTCTTTCGCATTTTCCTCTCATGAAACCTAACTTTCGAGCCACCAAAAGAGAGCCAAAACCAAAAATCTAAACCGATAGAAAGGTAGAGGAAGTCACAAGGAAGAGATTGATGTATAGTTTCAAGTGCTTTAACCTCTTACCTTTGATTTTCTCAAGCTTCTTCCTTCTCTTTGTGCTTGTTCATGGAGTCTCTTCTTCTCTCATTTTCCAGCCCCAAAGTTGTCAAAATAAGGAAGATGAAGAAGAATTTGCTACTTAATAATCTTATAAAAAGGAATGAAGGGTGGAGATTTAATCTTGTAAAAATATCATGATCTAATGGTTATAAATCTTCCACCTCTTTCCACACTTGCTTACATATTATTGGCTAGTAAAAAATGTCATTATGGGCTGCACATGGGGTGTAAAAATATGTTCATGTAAAAATATGTTCATGTAAAAATAAACTCCAAATGAGGTTAATTTTCTAGTAAAATAGTTCATGTTGAAAGCTTTAAAATGAGCTAAAGAACATTGGATTTCTTTTGAAGAAAATAATGGAAAAACATGGGAAAATTGAAAAATTACCAAATGAACAGTGAATTTTTGCACAATAAACTGTATCAATCGGGAAAGTTAATGACCCAATGAGAATTTTCCCCCCATAGAGGAACTTATAAGCTTCAAATAGAAATTGAAACCACACAATTTTGATTTTTCTAGAATTAGTTATGAATTTTCAAAGTTGGGCCAAAATTCAATGAATAGTAACTTTTAAAAATCAAATTTTCATATTTGATTTCTTTTGACTTTTTAAGCTATTCAAGGCCCAAGAATGGTTCCATAATGATGTAAAATGAAGCTAAAGGGGGTAGTTAAGGTGTGTTACACATAGTCTCCGTCTCACTCTTCCTCTCCATCGCCAAGTCGACTGCAGCTCCGCCTCCAAGTCCCTTACTCATTTTCCACTTGTAACGAATCCTTGCTTCTAACCCAATGTGGCTAGTTGTGTTCAGAGATAATTTAAAGGTTTGTGTGAGGTAAGAATTGAAGATTTGATTTGAAGGGGGAACCATGGGAGGGAAAGGGGTCGAGCATGAGTGAAGAAAAAGGGGTGGGAGGCATTATCACCTAAGAAAAAGACAAGAAAGAATTATATATTTGACATGGCGTCCACAGCTTTTCTGTACAGCTTTTTGTGTGCATTGTCGTCTTATTTGGTCAAATTTTGTATATCACTGTTCATTTTAGTCGATTAATTCTTCATATTTTTTCCTATTCTTTAGAATGGAGCCTCAGATGTTGCCTACTTTTGTCGCTGTTGGGTCTGTGTGCTCTTCACTCATTCATTAAGCTATTTGCCATTTGTTTATATTTGCCTGATTGGGGTTATTGGTGGGGCAATGTTCTCCAAATGCTTGACAGAGGGTGGATCCCTATCGATTGACAGTTTCACATCACGAACTGTGTCGGAAGAAGAGTTTCATGCAATTATTTGATTGCTTGTCTTCCCCTTTATTTAATTCTTTTTTATGAACAGAATAGAAGCCTGTTGAGGGATTATTTTGGGTTAATATTTGACCTCATTACTTGGTATGGGTTTTATGTAACTTTACGTTCATTTTATTGATTGAAACTTTATAATTTATACTATGTCAGAATGTTCAACAAGTTCAATGTGAGATTTAATTTGTATGATTCATTGCCATTTTGTTTTCTATATCTTTCCATTGTAATTTGCAAAACCGAGGCACTCCTAAGTTCCCAAACTGGTTGTAGTGTGTAGAGTCCTACTACTTTGATGATTATTCTTCTAATTTGATGATATTTTGAATCAATATTGTGTTTATGATTGTTGCTTTGGAATAAATGTTGAGCTTGATCAAGTTTTTTATTATAGTTTGATGATTATTCTTCTGATTTCACGATTTTGTAGCTTCTTGTTTATGATTGTTGCTTTAGAATACATGTTGAGATGTCTTTGTATATGCTTGAACATATAAATTGATGATAGATAGGTTTGAATTTGTCAATTTGATCAGGAAAATGTCACAAAATCCTACAGCAAATGTGTAAGATCAAAGTTGCTTTTGAAGATGTTTTCCATGACACTACAACGCGTGAAACTATGTTGAAGCGGATAATGGATGGCTTACATCGCTTATATGAACAATATTCAACTTGTGTTCATCTAGGTAAAGCATCTCAAGTTACATCAACAGGACAAGGGCAAACAAGTGGTAGGTTGGGAAATAATTTGCTAGTTCCGGAGATTGAACTTGATTTTACATTGCCATCAATTGATACTATATTCCAAAGGTTTTTAGCTACAGCTTATGCAAAGTGCAATGTAGAGAAAATATCAAAAGTGGATGAATACCTTTAAGCTGAACTTGTGCCCTTTTGTGATCCAAAATTTGACATTTTATCATGGTGGAAGGGAAATGCGTACAAGTATAAGATTTAAGTTTGGTGGCACGTGATTTATTGGTTGCATCGGTCTCTATAGTATCTTCAGAATCAGCTTTTATTACTGGGGGTCGAGCACTAGATACTTTCAGGAGCTCTTTATCTTCAAGGATGACTGAGGCACTCATATGTGCACAAAATTGTCTTTCCAAGAGACCCCATAGAATCAATGATTTTGATGTAGATAATCTTGATGAGACTGCAAACATTGTTATGGGTATTTTATTTCCTTTTACATTTCTATTTTTTGGAATTCCGTTGTTTCATTAAATTCCTGTTACATGTTTTTAAAAAATAAATTTGATTGTTTTGTTTTACAGAGAAAGATAATGTAAATAAGGGTTCGATTGAATCTGAAGATGGTGTCCAACATCTAGCATGAAGGGTCAATTGATTTTTGGATTATTTAAAGTGCTCAATGCTCATGTTTACATTCTTCTTTTTGGAAATTGGAACTTTGGAGTCTGGATATCTATATGTCATGTTTGGATTTTGTTTGCTGCTATAATGTTAACTTTGGATATTCATAATGTCATGTTTGGATTACATTCTCATGTTTGGATTATTTACTGTGGTTGGTATCCTGTTACTATTGTAATGTTACTGTGGACTGTGGTTAGTATCTTGTATTTCAAATTTACTGTAACAAACAGGATTGCAGTTACAAGTATTGGTTTTATTTCCATGTAGAATATATATACAATATATATTGGATGGCAGAGTGTTGACTTGGTTTTGGAAAATAAACCACTTAAATGGCACAGAATTTGTGCTGCTCATACCCCTTTCACCTTTTCTTGATTTTCCAAGCTAGCTTTCAATGTAAGTGAATCAAGTTTCTCATCTGGAATTTATTTTCTCCTATTGATCTTCCCCTGTAGGGTTTTCTTATATTCAGTGGTTAAATTGGAGGATGTTATATGCCATATTGTAATGGATCCTAAAAGTGGGAACTCGTTGATTGTTTCTTATAATATTTGCAGGGTAGTTCCATGTTTGGAGGGCCAAGACTTGTGACTAAGTTTCAGTTGCTTATGGTAACAACCAAAACGTTCTCTCTTTTCTGGCCATTTTGCAACTAAAATCTTCTGTTAATGAAAGCACTGTGACTGGCCAAACGAAATTTGCTAATCTGGGTGATGATTCTCTTGACACTGTGAGGCCCCTTCAATCATCATATTTTCCTACATGAAGCCAAGTCCTTTCTGATTAATTTGTTTTTGTTTGCATTGTGTATTCAATGTAGGTTGAAATTATGACGGCTTTAAAAGAGAAGTACGTATGGGATTTCCATAGAAGAATGAGGAGCTCAGAATATTTCCACCGTTCAAGATGCTGCTAATCTGATTGAGAAGGTGATGGCTTAATCCTAAAAAAACCATGAACATTCTCATGAGATTTAAACTGTTTGGGGTAAATGGACCAGGCTACGGGTACGGGGTAACCCGTACCTGTGGCCTCATAAACTGGCGGGACACGGGTTCCCCCCAGGGCATTCCCGCCCACCCATTGCACACCCCTACTTATCATGATCCTCTAGTATGGCCTTACATACCCCAGTATTATAATTCATTACACACAACACTTTTAAAAAATACTTCAAGTATTGATCAAAGTGTTGATGTCATATTTTGATGATAACAAAAGGATTTAAGGAATTATGAAGCGTGAATTGTTGTTGATTAAGTGTTTATATTGAAACACTCGAGTTCTGTACTTCAGTAATCAAGTTTGTATGAAAGTAATAAGAATACTCGAGTATTGTGTTTTTAAACTCGAGTATTGGACCTTTTTCATGTGTTAAAAATCAATACTTTCAGACAACACTTGAGCAATGCTTTTGAAACACTCGAGTATTGGTACTAATAAGAATGTTTTAAACTGAATACTTTCAAGTGAAACTCGATGTTGAAGTATTAGCAACACTCGGGTATTGTGTTTTAATACTCGAGTATTTAGTCTTATTTTTAAAACACTATGCTTCACTTAATGTACAGTACTCGAGTTATAGATGGAAGTATTGGCAACACTCAAGTATTGTGTTGGAATACTCGAGTATTGAGATGTTTTTCAAGTCACAGCACTTCACTTGAAGCAGAACACTCGAGTTGTGAAAGAAGTGTTGCCAACACTCGAGTGCTAGTTTGCAACACTCGAGTATCGGGCAAAGTTTTCAAACGTGGCATAACACTTCAAGCAAAACACTCAATCATTTGATGAAAGTGTTGTCAACACTCGAGTGTTGGGTCTTCAATACTTGAGTATCGAGCACTCAATTTCTCAAAACACAACACTTCCATCAAAACACTCGAGTAATGGTAAGAGAAGTGATAACACTCGAGTATTATATTTCCAACACTCAAGTATTGTGACATTTCAAAAGATTTCACTTCAAGTTCTCCTCTGAACACTCGAGTAGCAACTGAAAGTGTTCTTAACACTCGAGTACAAAATTTTTAACACTCGAGTATTTGTGCTTGAATCCAAAAAATTCTGCAATACTCTCAGCAAACGCTCAAGCATTTTAAAAGTGTTATAAAAACTTAAGCATTGAAACAAAACACTCGAATATTGTTTTACAAAATTCAAAATACTTGATTATCACTCGAGTATTATGAAACAAAACTCGAGTATTGATTTTCTCAACGGCTATTTTTCTCTGACAGCTTTTTACCTGCTCTCTGCAACTTTCCTTATTGGTGATTAACAACGTTTGAATCTCACCTGCCTTCATAAATGCAGAAACTCAGAAACATAGAAAGAGAAAAAGATGTCCACACCTCTTGCAAACATATTGAATGAATCAGCCTTTGTCGCCTACATTTCTGAGATGCATTTAATGCAACATTAATGGTGAAGTCGAAGAAGTTAGTGATGAGAGTAACTGATATTAAATTGTCTCTAACGGCAACTCCATTACTTCTCATCTATAAAAGGATCAAGCATTGATTACAGAAGATATACGAGAGAAAAACATTTTGAGCATCAAAAGCTATTCATTTCATTTTCTGTAATCCTTTTATAAGTCTTTCTGAACTTCAGTATTTTGCCATCTACTCTTTTAGAGAGCTTCTTTGAGCAATTATACATTGTAAATTTGTAAGAAACACAAGGTTGGGATCTTATATCATCTGGGCTGAAATTGAGTTAGAAAATAGAGGGTGAAGCACTCTGTTTTAGCGAAAAGTTCGAGGGGGAGTGAGTTCCCATTGTAAAGGCTTGAGAAGCCTTAGTTTGTGGTTGATAGTGGATTTGGAAATCTTAGAAGAGCTCTGAGGAGTGGACGTAGGTCAAGAGAACCGAACCAGGATAAATCTCCATGTTCATCTTTCTTTCTCACTCTCGGTGTCTTTGTTCTCACTTTGTGTTTTTAAGTGTTAAATTTTAAATTTGACCAATTCACCTCCCTCTTAGTCAAATTCTATACTAACATTTGGTATTAGAGTAGGTCTCTTATTTAAAGGACATAACAGTCTCAAGAGTGATCATGGCAGGATTTGGCGAGTATATACTTACTGATGGAGCTTCCATCACCAGACCTCCAACATTCAATAGTAAAAAAATTTCTTTTTTGGAAAATTAAGTTTCAAAACTTTATCTTAGCCACTGACATTGATTTGTGGGATGTATTTGAACCAAGTAACCATGTGCCTATGAAGGTAGAAGATGGACTCACTCCTAAAACTCATGCTGAATTTGATAGTGAAGATTTACGGAGAGTTCATCTCAACAGAAAGGCAGTGCTAATGTTGCAAGCATTACTAAATGAAGATGACTTCTTCAAAGTCTACACCTTGCCTTCTACAAAGCATATGTGGGATGCATTGGAAATAGCTTACGAGGGAACTGAAGCGGTGAAAGAAAGCAAAGACAACATGTTGACTACTGAATATGACCTACTCAGAATGAGAGATGAAGAAACCATCACTGAATTATAAATGTGTCACACTCACCTCATAAACAAGTTGGCAACTCTTGGCAAAATATATGATCAAAGATCCCAAGTAAGAAAAATATTAAATGTTTTGTCCAGCAAATGGGAAGCTAAGGTTATTGCCATTGAAGAGTCTAGAGGAGAATCAATGACCTCGGTGGCAGCTCTATTTGGAAGTCTTGCTGAATATGAAAGCAAGCAAAAATTCAAAAAGGAGCTATCCAATATAGAAGAAAACAAAAGGAAGGGACTAGCTCTCAAGACTATTAAAGAAAAAGAGAAAGAGTCAGAAACTGAAGATGAAGAAGAAGAAGGTGACGTAGAAGATGAAGAACTTGCAATGGTGATCAGAAAATTCAGAAGAATATGTCGCAAGTGTTAGTGCAGGATAAGACCAAAAGGGGGTGAATTGGTCTGATTTTTAAAAAAACTCGAAATTAAAAATAAATTTAGAGCAATGTCACAGAGAGATAAAGGAGAAGATGAACAAGAGAATTTATCCTGGTTCGGTCCTTCTGACCTACGTCCAGTCCCCAGAGCACCTCTGAGCTTTGTAATCCACTAATCCAAACAAGTCAGGCACAGCAGCCTTTACACTGGAGATTCACACTCCCCCTTACTACACGTAATGAAACAGAGTGTTATACTCTTTGTCTTTCTTTTGCTTTCTGACCAAATCTTAACCCAATAAATTCAAGGTCCCAACCTTGAATTAACTCATAGATTTACAGAAGATTTTGCTTAAAGAATCTCTCTTAAAGAGTAGATAGCAATCAATGAAGTTCGGAGTGAGAATTGAATAATTTCATAGAGAAACAGATGAATGACTTTAATGCTCGTAAAGATTGATGATTGTTATTTCTGCAATGAATGCTTGGAGCTTTTATAGATTAGAAAAATGAAGTTTCCGTTAGATAGAGTTTATTGTCCGTTACTCTCATCCACCAACTTCTTCGTCTTTGTCATTAATGCTACAATTAATGCTTTCTGAGTAGCATGGACAACAAAGGCTTGATTCATGCTATCTTTCTGTTGGTACAGTGTTTCTCTCTTCCTATGATCCTGTATTTCAGCATTTATGAGGGCAGGTTAGATTCAAACATTGTTATACACGAATAAGAAAAGATACGGAGCAGGTGAAAAGCTGTCAGAGAGAGAAAATAGCCGTTGAGAAAATATACTCGAGTATTTGATCATAATACTCGAGTGTTGGTCAAGTAATTTGAATTTTGTGAAATGATACTCGAGTGTTTTCTGTCAATACTTGAGTTTTACAAACACTTTTGAAGTTGCTCGAGTGTTCACTAAGAGTGTTGCAGAAGATTTTGAAATTTAATGTGAATACTCCAGTGTTAAAATCATTATGCTCGAGTGTTGAGAATACTTTCAGTTGATACTCAAGTGTTCAGAAGAAAATTAGAAGTGAAATCATTTGAAATCTCACAATTCTCGAGTGTTGAAATCATAATACTCGAGTGTTGTCCATTACTCGAGTGTTTGATGGAAGTGTTGAGTTTTAGAGAAGAAGTAGCTCGATACTCGAGTATTTAGAAATCAATACTCGAGTGTTGTCAACACTTTCACCTAATACTCGAGTGTTGTGCTTGAAGTGTTGTCTCTCATTTGAAAACTTTTGCTCAATACTCGAGTGTTGAAAATAGGCACTCGAGTGTTGTCAACACTTCCTTCACAACACGAGTGTTTCACTTCAAGTTCAAGTGTTTTAGACTCAATACTCGAGTATTCAACCTCAATACTCGAGTGTTGTCAATACTTCCATTTGTAACTCGAGTGTTCTGCTTCAAGTGTTGAGTATTCATTTGAAAAACAAGCCCGATACTCGAGTATTGCAACACAATACTCGAGTGTTGCCAATACTTCAACACCAATACTCGAGTTTCATATGGGAGTATTCTTCCAAAACACATTTTAACACCAATACTCGAGTATTCAAAATTATCACTCGAGTGTCTACAACACTTCATCTCAATACTTGAGTTTTCACTTAGAGTGTTGGATTTCAGAACCATTTTCAACCTTCAATACTCGAGTATTGAAAACAAGAACTCGAGTATTGTCGACACTTTCAACAAAAACTCAATTGTTGCTTGAAAGTATTGATTTTAAACTTATTAAAACCATTGATACTCAAGTACTAAAACACAGAACTCGAGTATTCTTCAATACTTCCACATAAACTTGACAGAACTCAATTATTTCACTAAACACACTTAATCATAAACAATTTAAGCTTTATAATTTTTGAAATCATTTTGTTATCATCAAAATAAGGCATCAACATTCTCCCCCTTTTTGATGATGACAAAAATTTTATAAAATCAGAATGGAATTATGAAGCTTAAATTTTCAAAATATCACAAATTCATAAAATCCCTGAAATCATAATATCATTCATAAATCCATAAAGAGTCAATACAAAAACATAATGAAATACAAGACATAATGAAATACAAAACATAATGAGAGCACATCTGATTTTCTTTCTCCCCCTTTTTGTCAGCAATCAAACAAGGGGTGAAGAGGGAGAAGAAGGAGTAGGATCAGATGAAGGCTGAGGAATGGGAGTGGGGTCAACAGGATTAGATGAGGGAGCCACTAAAGTCAGAGGTGGTGCAGGTATGGGCTGAGGCTCTGGGTTCAGAATGGATGAGGAGAAGTCAATCATGGCCAGCACAGCATCAGTGGGAGGATCATCAGGTGACTGTGATGGAGGTGGAGGAGGAACAGCAGATGAAGATACCTTTGATTCCTTGATGAAATGCTCTATGGATTCAACTCTGTCATCTAACTCACCCACTTTCTTTACCAAGGAGTCAAATTTTTCCAAAAATGCATCTCTGAATATGACAAGATCCCTGGATAAAGAAGTGACAGCCTGATAAGAGTCCTTCCCGAGAAATAATCTCCTGCCACCTTCAATGCATTCTTCAAGTCAGTCTGAGTCTGAGCCTGGAATTCAGTCATAAAAGTGGTACCCATCCTTCTGAATTATGTTTCCATAATGTTCTGCAGAGCTGCCTGGGCAAATGATGGAGCAGAAGATGGTTGTGGTGGAGCAGATGATTGAGCCTCATCCTATCCTATGGATGTGGCAGATGTGGTCCTTCTTTTCTTAGATGGTTGAGCTTGGACCTTGACCACATCTATATTCATCCTGTGAAAATGCTAAGCAGAAAACAGGATAGGGTGCTCCACTTTCTCCACTATGTACCATACCTGATGAAACATCAAGTATCCGTGAGATAAGGCACGGGTATGGTACTATCATTCTTTTGGACTTAGAGAATCTAAATCTCCACATCTCATTAAACATTAACTCTCCAATGTTCCTCTTCTCTTTAGCCATTATTAAAGCTAGGATGTGGTAATCTCCATGGGCTAAATGAGTGTAATTCTTACTTTTGTTCACTAAACATCTAGAGTAGATGTAGTGAACTGTTCTCTGTATCACAGGCATAGAAGCAGGATCAAAGGACAAATTGCCTGGATATTCCTCCCCAGGTCTCAGCAATCAAACATCTCCTTTTTAGATAAATCTTTTAATTCCTTATCAAATTCATGAGTTCCAAGATAGTTATTTATATCAGCAGCTGAGATTTGAATTTCTATGACTCTAATCCTAGTGACCATGGAATGATGTGTAATTTCTCCCTCTTCATTTGTCAAAGAATTTGATTTCATATTGTTGTAGAAAATCCTCACCATCTTAGGGGAATATGGTAAGTTAATCTCAATCAAATTCTTATAGTGCTCCATGTAAGCAGACACATCAATTCCTAATGCCTTAAGGTCTTCTAACTTCACATAAATTCCAGGGCATAAGGCACGATTTTTGTATCTAATCTCATATTCATCAGGCTCAGTAATATACAGGGTTTTGTTATTGTAATCCTTAGGCATTATGGGTAAAGATACCTTTTTGGACCCTCTTCTTGATGATTCACCAGGACCACTGATTCCCCCTCTCCGTTTTCTTTTCATGCTTGAGATCAACCTTCCCGGAGAGATGCTTTCAGTGTCTAAATCAGAGGCTGGTGTTGATGTTTGTTGAGGGACTGAAGATGATGAAGCAGAAGCCTTCCCTTTATCCTTCTTCATGATTGACTTAGGTTGAGCAGAGGAAGACTTTCGGATCAAGGGAGCCACAGTTTCCTCTTCCTCGGATGGTTCCACAATCCTGACTTTCTTTGAGGATGATTGAGAGTGAGCAAGGGCCGAGGATGAAGAGACTTTTATTTTCTTGGTTTGTGCCATGGTGCTTGGATGACAAGAGAACAGATTTCGGAGGGAATTTGGAAGTTTCGGTGCCGAGAGGACGAGTAACGAGAGATGGGAAATCTATGGATTAAAGATTTTTAATGGAATAAATGGAGGGGTTTTGACGGTTTGAGGATTTCGAACAGGTTTGTAACGGTTTGGGAGAGGTTATGTAATATCCATAATTTTCTGTAAGCTGACATAGAGGCCAAAAATAAGATAAGACAAGGCCCAAAAATAAAAGTACAGAAAAAGGAGATGTCAGTAGAATTACGAGATTCTGGCCAGATTAGTCCTAAGGCTTTGAGATTTCTAAGAATATAAGCCAGAGACATAAATGTCATTAAGTATAAAAGACCAAGGGCAATATGGTCATTGGATAAAAGAGGCTAAACTGGTAGTCAACAGTCAAGTTAGAGGCCACGGATAGAAAGTACGGAAAAAGTTGACGTTGTTGGGCCGGAAGTCGCAGAATCAGATTGGGCCTGATGGATGAAAGCCGATAGAAATAGTAAAGTTAAGCGTGCTCACCCTAGGGAAATTTCATGATGGGTGACCTCTGGGAAATTGCCTTAAGAATCAGAAACCAAAAGATCAAGGGCCAAAAGGTTAAGGGCAAAATGGGGAATTATGAAAAGTAGACTGTGAAAGGGCATTTTGATCATTAAGAGAAAGTGTAAGGGCATTTTGGTCATTTGATAAAGTCAAAGTCAAAAAGTCAAATGGTTGACAAAAATCAGAAAAATCCACAGATGCCCAAAAAATAGAGCAGAACTCACTGATTACCAGAGATTCAACCGATTGTTGAAATTTGGTCTGGATGATGAATTATGGAATTTTAAAGATTTGATGATTGAAAATATTTCTTTAAGGTATCACGAGTTCTCTAAGAACAAAAACCAGAGTCTAGGAAAGTTCAGTGAATTTTATAGTATTTTACAAAATTATTGCCTAAAGTACGATTAAGGCGATTTTCCCGAAAATGAGGAAAAGGTCCGAAAAATCCCCAAAAATATAATTTCTGCAAAAAATTAATTTGGGACACTTAGAAGGTATTTTGGGGAAAATAGAAGAGCTAAAATATCAATGAAAAATATAGAAAATTATAAGTCCCTAAACATGCTTTATTATAAACTACTCGTTTTCAGAAGTTTTCGGCAGGATAAAATATTCCTGTTAATTTTGGATGGATCAAGGGACAATTTGAGGATGATGATTTTAATATATTCAAGAGGGAATTATGGAGATTAAATGAGGAAGGAAACATCTCCAGAAAAGTAGAAAAAGATTTACCGGAATAGAGTTATGCTTA
>JANTPZ010143085.1:0-11361 GCA_025593235.1 Vachellia pachyceras
TCCTGAGATTGATTGAATATTACTCGAGTGATCTTGTATCACTCGAGTGATTTCCTTCATTTCTTCATAGAAATCCCGAAGCTCTGAGATCACTTCCAAATTCATCGTTTCAGCATTGAGGTCATTTTCCAGAGGCCATAACTCTTTCAATTCTACCCCAAATTTGGCTTATGATGTGTCTCCAGAAAGATATTCATGTCTACTTTCCAATGAAATAAGAATCACACTCAAATTCGATGTGGTCTGAAAGATATGTTCCAAAGATTGAGTACTGGTCTGGAAACGTGTCAGAAATCCTGGGCAATATTTCGAAATTCATAACTCCTTCATCCGACCATTTCTGAGCTTGATATAAATGACCAAATGTCGGTCTTTGAGTGTAGTTTCATATGCAACTGGTTTCACCTCAATCGGAGTTGTATATCAAAAGTTATGATCAAAACATTGAAGCTCATCCAGACTGATTGCGGACAGAGACGAAGAGACATGTTCATCACTCGAGTGATTTTTTAGAGAAAGCACTTATCACTCGTAGGTATCACTCGAGTGCCTCCGCGAGTGAGGAAATGTCACCATCACTCACAGGATATCACTCGAGTGATCCGCGGGAGTGATTTCTGATCACTCGAGTGATTTGCTTCTTCTTCCGCAAATCATCTCATCCCGTGTTTAATCAATCTGGAAGCAATGGAATACGATCGGATGCGGTATCGAAAATATGTCTGAAAACTTGAATCACTCGAGTGATTTTTCATCACTGGAGTGATTTGCTTCATCTTCCACAAATCACTCCAAGGGAAACGCAGCCAACGTTCAGACTCCAAGCATGATGTTTCAAGATCCATATCTTTCTCATCTGATCTCCGTTTAGCGTGATATTGGCATCCTTGAAAATCTCTCTGTGTCTATTTTCATCAGAAACAGGTTTCCCATTAATTGGATTCCGAATGTGTGAGATATATGCAAAACACTGAATCTGGGTCTGGAGCAACTTCAGAAACCGAGCATCAACTTTCGAAAACGATATCTCTCTGATCCGACATCCATTTAGCCTCATATATATATATATCATTTGATCGCTCCTTCTGTCTAGTTTAATATAAACCATGTTTCACTTCATTTGGATGTGTATACTGACAGATATGGCTAAAATACCGAGCCTCTGTTCTGTTGGACGAAAGCTTAGCGCTGGAGAGAGAGACATCACTCGAGTCAAAATGATCACTCGAGTGATTTCATTTAGAAAAAACTTCTTCCTTCCGTATAATGCATTTCTGGTCCAATTGAGTTGATTCCAACTTCCAACTCATTATATTGACTCCCAACATCAATTATACCGACTTGAATCCTCTCTTCTCTTCTTCATCCATGATTTTTCATAACTAATCATTCTTCAACTTAATGCCTCAACCCAACATTCTTCATTCTCCAATCTCAATAACTCTTTTCTTGGATGTCTTATCATTCATATTGAAATCATGACTAAATCATAACAAATATAATAACTAGTCAAAGTAAGATGAATGCATGATGCAACCTTTTGTTCTAATACTTGGCACTTGTATTTAACATCGTCAAAACTAATCTTATACCCAACAGGCTCAAAACTAAATGAGCAAAATCCTTATTTTAGAATAATTAAGAGGTTTACATTCCTCTATTGGGTAAACTCTTATAGGCTTTTTCAAAAAAAAAATTCTTGACCAAAATAGTTCATATATAAGAATTTGTTTTTCAACATTGCAATCATCCAAAGGAATAAAATCTTTTAGCTTAAGGCTTTTAGAACTATCTAAGTTCATATTTACCTCAAATGAATTCAAAATCAATTATTACATATATTTTATGATTTTTAAATGCTTAAAAATGACTAAAAGCCTCTAAAACAATTATTTATATACTTAAAAATCGGCAAAGGTTGAATCCAATGGCTATGTGTTTTCTTTTTTTTTCATTGAATGGCGAAATGACGCTATTATGGCATGCTAGAGCCGGGTTATGAAAACCCGATACCAAGTCTGGTGATTCAAATTCGGTTTCTTCTTTCTTTCATATTTTCGTTGTCTGACGCCCGTTTTAAGCGTTCTTAGTGTCATTTTCTTTGTTTCTTGAGATCCACACAATGGGATTAGTTTAGGAACTAATAAAGCACGTTTTCCCATGACCTTCCAAGTTCCAACCCCTATTTTTCCTTTTGAACTAGATGTTTCCAAGGGCTTTTTGTGATGTTTTTGGGTCTGTTTTCTTTCAGTTTTCATGTTCTTCATATTCATTATAATTGTATGGCCTAACAATGTTTTTCTCATAACCTAAATTCAAAAAGAAAATTATAACCGTATGTCTCGCTTACAAAACGTAGAGTGGGTGCGATTGGAACTAGGTATAACCAATCATAGAGCCTGAAGGTGCCACCGACGTTCGTCTCCAAAATCATTCGACTTTAGTGTCTCTACCTTTGGTCTTCCCATATGTTTCAATCGAATTCTCCCACCCAGAAGGATCTTTCTATAATTTTCACTTGACAAAGGCCCAAGCCAAGGAAAAAAAATTGCCAAAGGAAGGAAAACAAAGGCAACGGCTTCTCCCACTAAGTAATATGTACATACTATCCACACATATTATGCTTAATACTCACACGAGATTAGAGCATCGATATGGACTCTAATCACGTATATAGCAAATACACCAGAGACGAAGAGAAGCCAGAGAAAATTAGGAGAGAGGCATTACAGGAGTTTTTCGTCAATTTTCACTTGCCTAGATCCGGACTAACCGCTTTCCGATATATTATGCATGGGGTGGTTATTTTAATGTGAATTTCAAATCTCAATGTTAAAATTCCCTCTTTGAACTTATATCTTTTTCATATTTACATAATACCCCTATTTACATTGGGCTTGTACCCTAATCTGCCAAGGGTTGACTGATTAACATATTGTGTATGTGAGTATCAGGAAAAATATGGAAAAAGAAAAATTAATTAAATTTTTTAATCATCATTGTTATGTAACTTTTGCTATTTATAGTTTAATTACTCGTATTTATATTGTTGCATACATTTACTTTTCCTATCTTCTCCTCCCACACTTCTCATCTTAATTTATACTTTTCTTATTCTTTCTCTATAAATAAGGGTATTGTTTTTTGAAAAAAAGTTACATTTATATATATAGTCTTTAACTAATTGTAATCTATTTTCCCAGAAGATAGTCAAAAAAGAGTAGACTTTATTTATCTTTGCTCAAAATTTATCATTTAAAAGAACCTAAAATTGCATATAATTGTCCAAATTTTGTGTTACATATGTATTTTTTTATGGAATTTCAAAACTTCATAGAAGAAACATTTAAATGAATTTATTCGAGGATGCTCTTACATTTAATCTATTATGTTAAACGATTTGACAATTCATGAAAAATACTCATAGATATGTAAAGTTCGGAAAGATTATCACTAAGGTAATTCTCTTAGGTGAAATTCTTCTGAAGTTTTGAAATGTAGTTAAAAAGTAGCTTATTAAACAAAAAATAACGATAAGCAAATGATTGAATGAAGATGGATTGCGGTTTTCTTAATTAATTACTAAGATGATGATATTGTTATATCATTGTTAGACTAAAAGTGTACTTTTGTTCTTAAAAGTTTATATAAATTTCAATTTAGTCTTTTAAGTTATAAAGTGCATTTTTAGAGATTTAACAATTAACATTAATAATAATAATCTTATTTTAAAAAAATGTTGAGGATTCAACAAATTTAAATGGTAATTTTGTAATGAAATGCTAACAAAGCATGTTTATAACATATTTATAGTATAAAATTAAAATACATACACAGATAGATTTATTAACAGTCTTATTTTAATTTTAAAACACAAAAATAATCATATAGAAATATTAAAATTAAAATAAATCAAGAAATATATTAAAAGAGTAATACTTTTCATCTCCTAAATATAAGGGTTTCAACATGTATTCTCTCCTGTGAAAACAATTATGAACACAATCTTAGTATAAATAATATAATATGTTTTCTAAATTTTCTTAATTGTTTGCATAATTTATTTTTATGTTGGAATAAATTTAGCTGAGTTTAAAAAATAAGAAATCCAAATTTTAATTTATAATAAATTGAAAAATGGTTGAAAATGACATATTTTTTAATTTTTCAGATATATATAACATTTTTTAACATTTATAATAAACTATAAAAAAGTATGAGTTTTCCTAAAATTATAAAATTTGTATTTTTAATTATGGTTTGTGTCTTTTTTAAAAATAAAATTATAATTTTGACAAAGTTGAAAGATGCTTGTGTTATTTTTTTCCTAATAGATACCTTAATGCATGTTAAAATAGGAGAGAATTTAAGGAAATTTAAAAATTCATATTAGTTATAAAAATAGAATTTTGAAAAAAATATAAGGAGATTTAGTTATGGGCAATTTAGTAATTTTAATTTTATCTTTTCGTAATTGGCTCTTCAAAATAATTACAATTTTTATAGTCCTTCCTAATAAACATTATATACTATAGATTTTTAATTCTAATTTTCATTTAAACTCCGTAAATTTACGACAATTAAAATATCACATCTAGAAGAAAGAATTTTTTTTTTGCATTACAAATTGGGTTAAGGGGCTTAAAGCACCGGAAGTACGTGGGTATGGGCTTTAATGCCCTGGAAGTTTTTGGGGGCCTAAAATGCCCCGGAAGTTATTAAACGGGGCAACCATCACCCAGCCTAATGGCAGCCCCAAATGGCGTCATCTACAGGGGGAATTTCTAACATATAGACGTTCCAGGTCGGAGGATTCATCCACGTCATCAATGTTGTCGTCCATGAATCAGTTCGGAGGGATTCAGCTTAAATTGGACATGAAGTTGAAGGGGGGTATCGATGGTTGAGGAGGTATGTGCGAGGAAGAGAAGAGTGAAGTACAGAACAAATGGCAGAGTCTACTGCATCAACGGTGACTGGAATCAGGGCTTGTTTGGAATCAGTTTTAAGAATAGCTTTTACGGATTTTGAGGTAAAATCTAGGTTTTGAAGAATAGATTTTGGAGGATGGCTTTTACGGATTATGAAGTAAAACCTAGGTTTTGAAAAGTGATTTATGTTTGAAAAGTTATTAGCTTTTATGGATTTCAAAGTAAAAAGTAAGTATGAAAGAGGAAAGAGAAAGAATGAAAAAGTAGGAAAGAGGAAAAAAGAAAAAGGAAAAAGGAAAAACTAGGAAAGAGGAAAGAAAATAAAAGAAAAAGGTAGAAAAGATAGAAGAGAAAAAAAGTAGGAAAGAAAAAATCTAGGTTTCAAATCGAGATTTTATATCCAAAATAGCTTTTCAGAAAAAATTTTGTACTTAGTGTAAAACCTATGTTTTGAAATCAAACTTAGATTTCAGGAACAAGCATGCAAGCCCTTAGGCGAAGGATGGCATCTGTCAGAGGCCGTAGGGGGGAGAGTGGAAATGATGTGCTACCGAGGGTTTGCCATTGCGGTGAGGCTTCTCCTCTTCAAACGTCTTGGACGGAGCTCAACCCAGGGAGGAGGTTATATGGGTGCCGAAATTATAACCAGGTATGAGTGTGGACTGTGGTTTATTATGATGATCAATGTTGTCTTGGGATGATCGTGGGTTGTGGATTGTGCCGAAATTATAGGGAGGGGGCTCTGGATTTGTTTCATTGGCTTCATCATGAAATGGGGGAGAGATCAGCAGAGGTTATAAATGAGCTGCTTGGTCAAGTTGAGAGGCTTAACGAGGAGAATTTCAGACTTAGAAGAAGAGATCATGATATTGTAGAAGGAGCTGAAACTGAGTTCGGGTCATTAGTTGCTGAGAAGAAGAAGAAGAATGAAAGGAGGCTGAAGGCGGTAACGGGTGCATTAGTGGCTACTTGGCTCTACATATTTGTTAAATTGTTATGTAGATAGATGAGGCGAATTGTGGTAGATGTAAATTTTTGTTGATTGAGGAAGGATTTTGTGATTGATAAGGGGTTAATGTAAGTTGTTGTAAGGGAAAGGGGTAAATGACTGTTGATTAATGTATTGGCTTTGACGTTTCTATATAAGTGGTTAATGTAAGGGTGTTTTGATTGACTGATTCCCTTTTAGCACTGAAACTTATGCATGTGAAGTGATGGCTGGGTCTGGACATTTACAGACTCTTCGTTTGCTGATGTTTTTGAGGAACAGAAATTATAGTATTCTACTTATGGTATTCATATGGCAGTAAGTTCTAGAAGTTATGTGTAATTATTTGTGTAAATGTAGTCCCTACTTATGTTCAATTATTTGTGTACTAAACTAGTCTTTATATATATTTATATTTATATTATGGGATGCTACTCTTCCATGACGTTATATCCCTGAAATGCACTTTATTATTTAGTAGCTGGAGAAATGCATAATTAGTAATTACCCCACTGACAAAAGATAGAATCCAACCTGTAACAGTTGTTTGAAAGTTGATTTGGAATGTTTTTACGAGTCTTATAGTTTTACTGCACCATGAGTTCAAAATATACCCCTTTGTTTGGGCATTGATTGAACTTGAAGATGATTCAACAAGGCAGATCATAGAAACAATATGTAGAACAAGAAGCAGTATGAATTCACAGACCAAAAAGTCAACTCAGATTGAATTTGTGCTCAAAGATTAGAACACTGCAAGAACCTTTGCTGGGTTTGAGGAATACAGAGAAATGATATAATTGGATCACTCTTGAGGTTTTATTTCAAGATCAACACAATCAAAGGAAGGAGGCTAGAAGTTTGTTTCAAAGCTAATACATGGATAAAGGGTGTCTTTACCACAGTTAAACCTTTCTCCAGTATAGATGAAAACCATGCAAAAAGAGAGAAACAAATTTGGAGCAATCTATCAAACACATTGATAAACTCATGTATGACACTTTCATACTTGATGGAAAAGTATGTTCTGAACTTAACCAGTCCCAGAAAACAAAGGAGGCACAATTAAATGGGCTGCAAATTATATAATTCAACATCTGGACAGTATTACCAAAGTACAAAACGCATCACAGCATTATCGTGTCCCCATCAAAAACATTTGGACTACAAGAGTGAAGATTTATCCAATGAAGGATTGTACAAAACACTACACAATGCTATCTAACTAATGTTTCCCTCTTAGGATTATTTCTATTAACGTAGTTTGACAGCATTCGATTTAGTCGTTGGCATGATTGTTTCTTAAGATTGATGATGTTCGTTAAAAAAGTGTCATTTATAATACCATGATTAATTATATCACTTGGTGATTTATCTTCCTGGCACCATCTTCTTTCAAGTCTTGACCTTTTTTTTTGGTTGCTCGCAGGTGGACAATTATATTACTGAAGATGATAATCATCTTGTGAGGTTAGGGAATGGGTGGACACTCGGAGGGCACAAGGCGAGCCGCAAGAGGTCCAAGCTGGAGGGTGAAGAGGGCCTTCACGCAGAGGCCTAATATGAGGTATGGGAACAATGCCAGGACGCACGAGAAAGAACAAACTTCTTATCCAAATTAAAAACGAACAAGTACAACTTCATTTTTAAATAAAATTTTTTTAACACTGATACGACTCAAAAATTACAAAAAGATATCAAGAATAAAATGCCATTTAAAATTTAAAGTGAATCAAGGATGATAATAAGATATTATTCTTGAAATCCCCATTTGACAACTCATATATTTAGAATAATATCCTAACAAAAAACCACTAATAAATTTAGAAGATTTTTAGGATATTTCAAAATATCTAAAGATATATGAAATCTTCCTAATAATCTTGGGAAAACAAATTGACTATTTTAAATAATAGACTTGCATAGAAAATAAAAATAAAAATAAAAATGATGTAATTGAAAACACGTTTGTCTTACATATCTTAAAAGTTGATAACGTGAGATATCTAGTAAAATTGACAGAAAATTGCCGAAATGACCCTTTTGATCTCCTGTCACTCACTGTATATTTTCAATTCTTTCATTCACAACAGTATTATTTTAGAGAGCAGTAACTACAGTATTGATATGCAACGAATGAGTAAAACTGAATTCAATTCTTACAGCTTTCCGTTTCCCTTCTTATAGTTCCTTGACAGGTGAACTAGATCCTGAAACTGAATTTCTCAGAGAGCAGGAGTGGTCTTAAACATCATAGATTTAGATCTTTTTGACTTTTTGTGTCATCAGGTATTTTAAACAGATGTTGCAAGACAATTTATGCACAAAAATAGGTCAAAAGAGCCTGCTGAAAGGTCCCACGTTCCGCTTCCCATTTATCAAGTTGTGAATCTTGGACTTGCACGTGCCCCACAATTTAGATCAGCTGTATCAGTTGATGGGAAAAGAGCTGTACTTGAGAAAACCTTTCTGTCAATCGAAGGGCTTCTGAACAAGGTGGAACAAAGCTTGCTTTTAAGCACATAATAAAAGGGGTCGGAGATGAAGGCCTTTCTCTGATTTCCGAGGTTTGTTACCTTAGGATTGAAGTCTATTGATCTTATCATTTAGATAATGCCATGCACATTTAAGATTATTTGTTAATAATACTCTCTGGTATTGCATTGAAAATCATGAATCCTGATACTACTTCTTCCCCTCTGAAGTGTCTAGGATCGAATCCTGATACTACTTCTGCTTGTGATCATATTGCAGAGACCAACTTTTTTCTAGTCTATCTTAAATGAGTATGCTAACAAGATGAATTTGAAGATTACGTACGACACTGCTCCATGGGAAGTGTAAAGTCCTTTTCTTAATAACGTCAATTAACAAAATGTTCAATTGGAATTTCTTTGACTAATCAATATCGAAACCATCCTTGAGAGTTAGTCCAACAGAAGTTCAAAGCAAACATAAACGATCGATGTATCAATCGGTAAGGATAAGTCAGAGTATGCACGATGAACCCTAACGTGGCAATATATAATAGTACAACATAACCCAAAAGACGGAAGCACTACTTCTAGAAAAAGTAGTTCAAGCTTTTGGAGTCTTCCCTGACGGACCAGCAAGGGAACAACCACCTGAAAAAAAATGTTAAAGCAACAGGGTGAGACAAACGTGTCAGTAACCAGCAATTCCATCTCATTAGGCATATGAGTAAGTGCCCATGAGGTGTCAAGTGAGACAGTCACATTAAATATAACAGTATTTCAAAAATGTCAATTAGTCAACATATATAAATAATCACACTCATTTATCAATTTATGACATCATAATCTCATGCTTATGTCATCACAATGTTGCACAAGATTTATTTCTCTGGCCTCCCTTGTTCCTTCCTAGCCTTATTTATTTCCTCTAACTGAACACATGGGCTAGTATTGTCCCATGCAACTGGTGGTATAAATCTCGAGCTCTCCGATCAAGTGATATGGATCGGCCAAAATACACAGCGCACAAGACTGGACCATGAGTTCCTCTCTACTATAATAGTGGGGATGTCATTACCCTATCAAATACAATTGGGCCAAAGGACTAACCAGCGTCACCTGGTAGCCCATCACCTTATTTCCTCGTTTTGTATAAGAAAATCACCCCCTTATTTCCTCTGATATTATCAAATAATAATTTCATCATGTATCATGATCAATTTCACAAGTTCTTAAAGCAACATTTTTAACAATACCATCAATATATATAAATCACCTTTTATTTCAAAATGAAAATAAGTCCTACAAGACAATTCCATTAACAATATAATTTTTATTATGCAACTTGAAAATCAATGGTACTTTTCAAAAATTCTAATTATTTAAAATCACTCACAAACATGTTACAAGCATGCAAAAAGAGAGGAAAGCGGTTACCTCTCGTCAAGCAATAAAATACTATCACAGGTAAATCCTCGCCCAACACCAAGTTCTATAAATAGTCTACAACAATTAAAAATTATCCCACATTAGTTTACAACTAATTTAGGAGATAAAATCATTGCTCAAAAGACTTGAAATTGTTATTTCAACTATTTAATATTATTACCATTATTAATTATTTATACTAAAAAAATTCTAATTTAAATTTTAGGATTTTAAAGATATAATAGTTTTTTAAAAACCCTTAATTTATTAAATAATCTAATTCAACTAAAATTTTAATAATACTTCTAATATTCTAAATAAATTATTTAAACGAATTTTTTAATATCACTTGAAATTGATTTATATATATACTTAACTATATATATACGAATATATATATTTTAAATCATGTAATAGAAAAATTAACAAATTTACTAATATCAATTTAACCATTTAATCATCAACTATTTAGTCCAAATATCAATATATCAAAAATCAAATCTTTTTAAATATAACTAAATTTCGTAAAATTATTCCAGGTATCAAAAAAATAAATCTAACATCATAGATCATAGTTATAAAAATACATATACAATTTTATGGTCTTCTACAAATAAAACTTAATACTGGACGAAAATCTAAATACCAAAATATTCTCTAATCAATATAATAATATTACCATTAGAAACAGAAAAATATTTAGAACAAGTTTGATGAAGAAAGTTTAATTAAAATATATCTTGGTAGTTATTTAAATATTCTTTAAAGTAGAGTTTTAGACTGAAAAACACCCTTTTTAACTTTCTCTCCCGCACTCCTCTCCCTCTCTCTCTCTCTGCCACTGACTGCCACACCAACAGAGCATGCGACCTCTGTCTTTGTCATTTTTTTTAATATCCAAAAGCTGCAGCACATAAGTGCCTCCACTGCCAAAACGTGAGCCAGTCAACAAGTTGTTTTTAGAAGGCTGATGGTGATGGGTCACCACCTATCCATCACATGAGGAAAAATTTACTGCCACACTAGCCTTCTTATTTATTTGATGTTTTTAAAATCTTCGTTGATAGGGGACGTTACAGGAAGGGCTTGCTGGGTTTTTATTGTCTTTGATTTTGAATGGTTAGTGATCGAGCAAGAAAACAAAAAGGACGTGGAGCAATCTGCAGCATGTCCTGCTGTTCTATCAAATGTGATCTTTTTTTCTCTCCAACAAATCTGATCTTGAACGCTTCCTTCTTTAAGTAAATACTTATTTCCAAGTGTTCTGTACATTATCTACATAACTATGGGGTGATCGATTCATTTCATTATGTATTACCTACAAAAGACTCTGAGAGAGGCTAAAGAGTAGTCCTGGCGTAAAGCTCTGGACCTTATTGTCACGGGGCTAGTCTTTCGACCCGCGCGGCACTTAACAACCTTGCTCTGGATGTTGCTAAGTAAGCCTAACTCGAATAGAAAGAAGGATGCTTGGCTAAGTTGGGAAGAAGAGAATGCTTGAGGCAAGGAAGAACTTAAGAACTTGGAGAATATGAGAGAA
>JANTPZ010143086.1:0-36282 GCA_025593235.1 Vachellia pachyceras
ACCCTAAAAATAATACCTTTTACCTAAAAATAATATTTAAAAAAAATAAAAATTATGAAATAAATAATCGTATAAGTATATAAAAATTATTATTCAATCAATAATATATTATATATAAAATAAAATTTAAATATATAAAATAATAAACACATACATTAAAATTATTATTAAATTTATTTTTAGTTTATAACAAAATTATAAATACGTATATATATAGATATATAAATTTCTATAATCTATTATCACTACAAAAAAACGATGTATTAGTAGCGGTTTTTCCATGAATTTGTAACGGTTATAACCGCTACAACTACATGTTGTAGCGGTTAGTTAAACCACCGCTAAATTCAACGTAGCAAGCTAATTAGTAGCGGTTAATGAGAACCGCTGTTCACACGGAAATAACCGCTACTAACTTTTGCAACGAATAATTTGTAGCGTCAAAAAACCGCTGCTAATATAGCCAAAAAATGAAATTTGAAATTTTCCCTCCATTATTAGCAGTGGTTTCATAACACTACTAAATTTTTCCGCCTTTTTTGGCCCCTTTTTTGTAGCGGTCTAAAACCGCTGCTAAATTACCCTCCATTTTTCGGCCACTGTTTTTGTAGCGGTCAGAAACCATTGTTAAATGTAATTTAAAAAAATAGCCATTAAAAATCACTTACATTTGTGGCGGTTCTAGAACCGCTACTAATGTTATAAAACTTAAAAAAAATAATTAAATTAGAAAGCATAATTTATTAGTTAATAAATATTTAATAATATTATTTAAAAATTAGTAACATTATAACAAAATTAATAGTATTATTAAAAAAACAAAAAAGAAATGAATAAACATAATTAATATAAAAACAAAATATCAAAACAACATAAAAAGACATAAAATGAAAAAACATAAAAATAGAAAACAAAATATTTCAAAACAATAATCTAATTACAATAAAAAAATTATATACAGAAAATTTACCAACACCGCACAAAGATTGAAACAAGGAGAAGAAGCTTACAATTTGAAAACATACAAAATTGACTGGGAGTAAAGGGTATTTATAGTCTCCTCCGCTTGAATTAGTAGCGGTTTATGATGCGGTAATTTGCAGCGGTTTAATGTTAACAGCGGTTTATATCGCTGTAATTTGCAGCGTTTTTTACGTTCAGCAGAGGTTTAGATTTAGCAGCGGTTTATGTCGCTGTAATTTGCAGCGTTTTTTACGTTCAGCAGCGGTTAAGGTTATTGTAATTTGCAGCGGTTGTGAATTCAGCAGCAATTTAATAACCGCTGCAAAAATTTTCAACTTAAAAAAAAAATATGCACCTGGTTTATTTATTCATCTTCATCAGCTCTAACAAGTGATAAAGCTTCATCTCCTTCGGGTAAAAAGTTTTCAAAAGCAGTATGCTGGAATGGCTCCGTCTCATGTGGCAACTGTTCATCACTATCACCCATGTCATAAATATCTCTGGGCTTGAGATGAACAACCATACTCCAATCTTTATGTTTCGGATCTTCGACATAAAAAACTTGATGTGCCTCTGATGCTAGAATATATTGTTCATCATCTGCAGAATCACCTGTGTGAATGAGCCTTGAGAAATTCACAGATGTGATGCCCAACTCATCTGTGGTTATACCACGAGCAGTTGTTGTATTTGCCTAGGAGCACTTGAAAAGCGTGACGGTGAATTGACCCTGATAATTTAATTCGATGATGTCAACTAGCTTTCCATAGTAGTGGACACCTCCAAAACGTATGTCACCATCAATGGAGCTCGCATAACTTCTTGTACCGAATGTCCCAAAAACCCCAGAATTTTGGGTGAGAGAACCTTGATCCCATGAAACTGTACAGAACTTGAAGCCGTTGACGTTGTATGCGGTAAACCTTCTCGCATATTGGAGCGGGCCAATGGTAAGAGTTGTCAAATGAACTGGGTGGGGGTTGTTGTCATTGCGCATTCGACGTGCAAACCAACTTGGGAATTCTCTATGTACCCTTCTATCAACCTCAACGGACGTCTGTGCCCTGATACGTAGTTGACGCTTAACATAACTTCTAAACTCGCTATCATAATTAAACATATATATATATATTAAATTAACAAGATTTCAAAATTAAAGTTAGTAAATTATTTATTAATTAAAAAAAATTAATTTAAATAATTTAAATATTTGAAACAATAAAAATTTTACCCTCACTTTCTCCCACACACCGTTCTTTAGGCTCTGCTGGATCCTCTTCCAGGTCTCAGCGCTGATGTCAAACTGGAGGAAGTTTCCACCCTGCTCAGTCAGGTAGCGGTTGAAGAGCTGACCACCCTTCCCCCGCGGCTGCTGGGTGATGTCGTCCCACTCCACGACGACCCTCTGATCACTAGGGAGTTGGTGTACATCCCTCAGTGTGAGATTCCTCGTAATGGTCGCCCCTCTCGAATCTGAAAATTGAATTTATACAATTATTTCTAAAAATAATAATCTATTAATAAATAAATAAAATATTACTAATTAAATAAATAATTAAAATTACTAAACAAATTATCTAAATCATCTTCATTAATAAATAAATTAAACACATTTTAATTAAATAATGTATTAATTGTTTACTTACCCCGAATGTCGACCTCAAACCCAGTCGATCGACTACTAGAAGGACACCGGAATCCTTGGTTCCTCTCTATCTCTTGGTCCTCAAAATTCTCAGCCTCTTGAACTGAGATGTTGATATTGGTGAACTTGAAGTCATCGACATTCAGCATAACGTCGCCTTCCTCCTAACCATCTCCAGCGTTATCATCTCCAATGTTGGGGAACATATACTCCTTCCCAGACCTCGTGCTCTGATCCTAATCAGCCATCTGAAAAAAATTAATTTGAAAATTTAGTTAAAATAAAATAAAATTTTTAAAATAAATATAAATATCTAAAAAAATAGAAAATATAAATTAAAAAATTAATTTAAATTAAAACATAAAAAATATTTTAAACTAACCTCTGATGTGATGTTTGAAAGGTTGAAAGTGCGAAAATGAGGGGGAGAGGGGGCTATATATAGGCGCTGATTTAGTAGCGGTTATTTTCAAACCGCTGCAAATTAGTAGCGGTTTAGAGGAAACCGCTACCGTGACCGCTACTACTTGAGAGACTTTTCGTTTCGCAGCGGTTATATTTGAACAAACCGCTACTAATTGAGTCGAGAATCAGTAGCGGTTTTTATAACCGCTGCAAATGTCGACCTTTCGCTTCTGCAACGGTTCACATTTATTAAAACCGCTGCAAATGTTCTGAAGAATCGCTACAAAAGTCACACCTAGATTGTCGTCGCATATTAGTAGCGCTTTGACTTAAAACCGCTATAAAATCCATCATTCAGTAGCAGTTTCTTTGACCGCTACTAATTAACCGCCGCTGAATACCCACTTTTTTGTAGTGTATGTAGCAGAATATTATATATATTTAAACATGTATTTAAAGTATGTAAAATTATTGCAACTCAACTGGTAAAGGCTCACGTGTGCCCCTAAGGGGATGGAGGCTCGATTCCTGAAGAAGGCAAACTTTCAGATTTATTAGCTTGTGAGACATAGCAGGGTGAGGTTGCATATATGTGGCGACACGTGGTATGGAATGTCATATCCTTATTTTCTATAACTGGATAGCTACAAATTGATTAAGGTCTAAAAAGTAAAAGAAGATGGAAGGAAGGACAAAAGTGCCATTTTTGAAAAAAGGTAGAAAAGTGGGGACAAAGAAGTTATTTTAGGAAATCAAGGACAAAGTGTTATATGAAAAATAGGGACCAAAGAGTAATTTTAAAAAGTTGAGACCAAATTATCATTTTGAAAAAACAATGGCATTTTGGCAATATTGAGAAAAGTCAAATGGTATTTTGGTAATTTTGACTAAAATATCATAAAATGACTTTGGACATAAAAAGATAGAGTAAAATTCACTAATTAGTAATTGGGGCCTGGTTCAAGTTAAAATGATAAAAATAACCTTTACAGAAATTTTGAAGGTTGTTTAATATTTAGCTATTTAATAAATAATTTGTCAACTATAATTATTTAAAATATCTAGATGTTGGAATTATAACGAACACACATAGCGGAAGAAACAAACTTAAAAAATTTTCTCATCCCACATTTGGATCTGCTAATGGCGTTTAGACAGAGGAGATATTATAATACCTTTTGTGTTCTTGAACTCACAGCTTCCTTTGCGTTCGGATCTCTTTCAGTTCCCAACGTCCACAGCCTTCTCAAGTTTTCCGTGTTCTTGATCATGATCTCAAGGAGCCGATATTCCTGATCATCTCCTTCTACTAGTATCTATGCGAACAGTATCCAATGACGGCAGCGTGCTAGCGCCCTTGGTTTCACTCTCTCTCTAAGGTTTTAGTGGCTCAATCAATCAAATTCGAAATTCATATCTTCTATTGCTCATGAGTCCTCATATTTATAGAACTCATGAAGTGCATTATAATTCAAGTTTAATCTTTTATTAATCTTGAAAATCCAAATTTGATAAAGATATTCAAGATTAATATTTTATTAATCATAAAAATTTGATTCTCAAAAGATATTTATGATTAATCTTGATCAATCTTGAATCTCCAAATATATTCAAGATTAATCTTTATTAATCTTGAAATTTGAATTTCAAAAGATATCCAAGATTAATCTTTATTAATCTTGATATTCAAATTCTGAAATTCAAATTATGAAAGTCGAATTCTAAAATTTGAATTTGGATTAATCTTGATTTGATAAGATCATATCCATTTAATTAATCCAAATAATGAGCCAATGAATTTTTTTCTTAATTTATCTTTATAAATTAAATCAATGTTAGTTATTTAATTTACCAAATAAATTAAATATTAAAACTAAAATACATTAACATTATCTATATGATATTAATGTAATTTCAAATTTATATATATATAATTCAAAAAACCCTAGAATTAAAGCATGTATTGGGCTTGTTCTTGCTTGCGACCCTGTAGGCCTACATAAAGTTGGCATTGGGCTAAATTGAGTATTAGCCCACAAATCATAAGCTGCCTCTAGCAAGACATTACGACTAACCAAATCATATGGGGATCATTAACACAACACAACATTTCATGCAACCACATCACATTCCTTTTATCACATGATATCTCAGATAAGAATGAGGCATGGATGGCGTCATCCTCCTACTCCTGACCATTACTTTCTCGATCCCTGAGTAGTCTGATCTAAGAAATGAAAACTCTTTTTCGCTACATTATAGCCATACATTTCTCAGACTCACTCATCGAGGGGCCCGATAATATCTCTCTGCTAATGCGAGGGACAAATCCTATCTTGATCACTCACATTCCTCTACATTAGAAACCCCTAAGCTCAATTATAACATTTATCATCACCTAGTCAAAGGTGACTTTTGACTAAGTCAAAACTTAGAGACTCTCATGCAAGAATCCATGATGATCTCAGGTCAAAGGGCGCAGTGACATGATTACATATGAGATAAGTTGATGACTTAATCCATACATATTTCCCATAGGGGTCGGTCCAACACCTTGTACTCTTACAAGTACCTATGACTTTAACTCGTATCTCTATACATTATTAAAGTCATACTAGTCTTAATTCATCTTTTCTCCCACATAGATAATCGACCCGAGACATTTAGAACAACCTTCATAATTTGCATATGGATGTAATTATCATAATAAACATGCAAAAGGAATGATAATTAAATGGAGAAAATAAATAATGTTTGAGGTACAATGATTGACCCATATGACACAATTTCAGCACTAGAGGCCTCAAGTATTTGATTTCAAAGTAAGTAAAAATAGCTTAGAAATTGTAGAAATTTATAAAATTGATTCCAAGAGAAAACCAGAAACAATTTGCAGGAACAAAAGGAAAAGTCCTAAAAAACTGAATTAGGGTTTCTTTGAAAATTAATTAAAGGCATTTTATAAAGCAAAATGAGGAAAGAAAAATCGTGGGAATATTAGATGAATTTTGGAAAATTTTAATGACCCTAAAATGGTCAAGACAATATGGGTTTCCCAAAAAGTTTCTCCAATATAATAATGCTACACTTTATGGTAACTAAAGTTTTTGTGAAGAAAGTTGTGACGCCACAAGTTTGCCACTTGTAATTGTCTTATTTCTAGAGCAAAACGAAGATAGAAATTAAAGATCATCAACAGGTAGTAGAATATATCAATATAAAGTTACTTTTTTAATCCACATGGGTCCCACATCACTTAAAACATGTTACCACCTTATATAGTTTCTTGAAGACACCTTTTCCTCTCCATTTATGCACACATAGGACGGCCACACACAACAGAAGAGAAGTGGCTTGAAGGAGGACAAGGAAAAGAGAAGGAAAATCCAAGAATCAAGGTAAATGGTTTTCCAACTATTAGATCTTTCTATTTCATGTTTTCAAGCATTCCTCTACAATCCTAGTGGTTTAGTTTTGTCATTTATGGAGTACTTTTGATGCTAGAAGTTTAGGCTTTTGAGAGAGATGAGAAAGAGAAGGATTTAGAGGAAATAAGTGGTAGAAAACAACTCTATGCATAATTTGAAGTTGATTGGTGATCGTCTTGTGATGGTTGGATGGCTATACAAATTTTTGGAATCTCAAACCCTAAGGGCTCATGCTGTCCGATTTTTCATCTGTTTGGGAAGGGATGTTTTTGTCTTAAATAATGCATGGAAAGTGGTTTATAATTATAAGATTATGCAAGTGTATGAAATAAAAGTTGAAAAATCATTTTATTCCTATTTTTGCACATTTTCAGCCATCAAGGGCCTTGAGGAAGGAATGGGTTTTTTTTTTGACATTTTTAATGCTTCCAATGGATTTAGAATTAAAAATTGTGTGGGGTAGAAGTAAGAAAACAAGTTCGGAAGCAATATGATTGAAATTGGCAAAGTTAATGGTTTTAGGACTCTTAAACTTCAAGAGAGATTTTAGGAGGTTTTTAGGCATTTTAATGCAATGGTAATGACTTGTTATTGATGCCAAATGCATTATGATATGTGTAGGGATTTAAATTACAAAGGAAAGTTTCCAAAGGGCAACAAGGAAGTCACCAAAGTCAAGTGCAAAGTTAAGAATTTAAGGTAATAAAGTTACTAACTTTTATTGTTAATGGTTGCTATTTATGATTTGTGCCATGTTATATGCTATTTATGTACTATGTAAACATGTGATGCTTTGTTTATAACGCGGGTGACTATGTGCAAAGTGTTTAAAAAATGTGGCATAATATGTTCATGCATTGTTGGCAGTAGTAAATAAATGATAATCATGCATATTAATGTACGTGTTGGTGATTTTGCTATGAGAATTTTTATGAAATCTCATTCTTTCAGTGATAACATTCTTAGGTCAAAGCTCCAATAAAGACAAGGACAAAATAGTGGATACACAAGGAAGCATATATGCCTTCAAGTTGCAATTGAAACTTGTTATTTTATGTTATGTGCTTTCATGTTGAATGTTTGGGAAAACATATGCTAAACCTCTACTATTGATGTCATGTTTTGATGAAAACAAAACTCTATGTTATTAAATGATTTAAAATGTTTCAAAACCTTACATTATTTTGAATTTGGTGGAAATGTTTCAAAACTCGATAATTTCAGAACTCAAGTTCTATGCCTTAATATCAAAACTTGAAGTTAAAACTTGAGTTTGAAAAAAAGTTTTGTTTTTAGTTCAAAAACTTTCAGTGAGAACTCAAGTATCAGAAAGAAGTTTTTCTATTAGTTCAAAATCTCAAGTCCTGATTCTTTAAAACTCGAGTTTTGTAATGTTCAGGCATAAAACGTGAATTCAAAACTTGAGTTTCAGCTTCAAGTTTTCCTAAGCCTTTTAGAACTTGAGTTTTAGGGTCACAGAACTTGAGTTTCATGCTTCATAAACTCAATAAAAAATATTGCTGTGTCAAAACTCAAGTTTCATGATCTTACAACTTGAGTTTCACATCTACAAATAAAACTTGCATTGAAAACTTAAAGTTTTTAAATTAGAGTTTTACAGAACTCGAGTTTAGCTTTTTGAAAACTCGAGTTTCATGCCTTGCAAATAATTTACAATTCAAAAAATTTATACGTAAACTCGAGTTCCAAACAAAAGTTTTACAAAACTCAAGTTCCATTTTGTGCAAACTCGAGTTTCAAAGGATTTTTCATCTGATCAATTTTTTTCATGTTATAAAACTTGAATTCCTTTTTGTGCAAACTCGAGTTTTGAAGGATTTTTCATCTGATCAATTTTTTATGTTATAAAACTCGAGTTCCTTTATCTAAAACTTCAAGTTTCATAACTTCAAACAAAACTTGCTCCAGAACTCAAGTTTCAGATAAAAATTTTTATACTGTTTACATAACTTTCATTGAAAACTCGAGTCTCATATTAAAGTTTCCTAAAACTCGAGTCAGGCTTATGAAAACTTGAAGTTTCACTTAGTGTCTCTTAAGAACTCGAGTTCTACTTCTGTCTAACATAATTTCTAACACATCAAAGTTTGTTTTTTTTACCAAATCTTTCCATTTTGTGAATGGCTTATTTGAATCTCACATACTCTCATAAATGCATTTTAGTTGACTTATTAAACAGATTTGGTTTGACTGAGCATGTTGCATTAACAATCATCTCCGCCATCGATAGTTGAGCTGTATTAAATGAAGCATTAATTGCAAAGCATTGAAGGGTGAAACAGTGAGTAACGGACACCTAGCTCTCTCTAACGGACTTTGAATTCTGAGTAACGGCTAATCAATGAAGCTTCGACTATAATGAGAACTTTCAAGGCAGAGAATAAGAAGAACGATGAATACGCATTAATACGCATTTACTCTTCGCAACCACTGTCTCTGTCATTTTATTCATAAAATCTAGTGAGCCTCAGTGCTTACATATCTACTCTTTTCAGAGAGTTTAAGTTGCAATTCCTCTTGTATTACTATGAGATACTCAATGTTGGGATCTTGCATTTGTTGGGTTGAAACTGAGCTGGAAAACAGAGTGTCAGTCTCTATTTTAATACGTGTTGTGAGGGGGAGTGTGATTCCTGTTAAAAAGGCCCAGTGAGCCTAAGTTATTGCTAATTAGTGGATTAGAAATCTCAGAGGAGCTATGAGGATTGGGCGTAGTCAGGAGGACCAAATTAGAATAAATCTTCCGTGTTCATCTTCTCTGCTTCTCATGATGACTTTGTTTTAATTTTGCATTTGTGTTTTTAATTTTTAAAAGTGACTAATTCACCACCCCTCTTGGTCAAATCCTACACTAACATCTACGACACTAGACATATGGATAGTTACATGTAGATATATTAGAAATGTTAAGCATTCATATTGGTTAAAAGCATGCTTGCAAAGGTAAAAGGTTAGGAAGTTAAAAGCTAGGTGCTAAATAAGGGCTAACACAAACCAATCACTTAAGTTGAGTTAATAGTAAAATTGGACAAATGTAATCCAATTGGCATGAACTTTTTTTTAGAAAATAGAAATGATTTCAACCTTTAAAATGAGCCAAAATTTGATGGATTTTGATTTATGTACAAAACATTATGGCTATCCAAGTTAGAAGAAAAATTGAAAAAAAAAAATGAAAAATGACCAAATGAATAGTATATTTTCACGAATTATTTTGTATTAAATGGTAACTAAATTAGAAAATGAGTATTTTTTCCCTATAGCTAATTAAACATGCTTCAATTAGAGACTTGAACCAATTGATTTTGAGTTTTCTAGAATTAGTTATGAATTTTCACAGTTGGTCTAAAGATTTGAAACATTAACAAGTGAACAGTAACTTTTGGTAAGTTTTGAAATTTCACTTGGATGACCCATCTACAATATAAAAAGTATTCAAGTGGTTTGTAACTGGTCTCTAATAAGTATAAAGAGGTAATAAGTAAGTTGTGACATGTAGAGATTAGTGGTGATGTGGTAGCCCTTAGTGTTGTGGCAACTGGCAGTGATGACATGGCAGTCACCAGAGTAATTATTATTTTTTAATAATTGTGACACCTTGAGTTATCCCTCTGAATTATATATTACTAAAGATATCATTATATTACACATTGATGCGCTTACATATACCTCTAAATCAACCCTATCATCAATATAATATAAAACTTCCAATTATATATAGCTCATACACAATATTTAAATAAAATATCTGATCCAAGTATATATAAAGAAGAATGAAAAGGCGACATCATAATTTGATAGGCATGCAATAAAAAAAATTGACTTTCAACGACTACTTTTGTTGCTGCTGAAAGTATAAAAAGCTACCACAGAAAGACTTTTGGTGGCGACAAGTCACCGTTATAGTGATTGTCATTGAAAGTATTGTCAGTGACAAAAATAAGTCGCCATCGAAAAGACTTTCAACGTCAACTTATTTTTTGCCGCCAATACTTTTAACGAAAATTGCTATGTTGCCTCTTTTAGCGGTAGCTTTTTATACTTTTAACGTTGACTTTTGGCATTGCTGAAAGTTAATTTTTTTTGTAGTGTGAGTACCTGAAAAATAGGATCTTTGTATTTCATGAAGCTTACATAGGGAAAGTCCTAGAGAATGTTTTTTCATGAATAAGTGTTCACTCCGCGAGTGCACAGGCCGTGTCAAGTAATAAAGTAATAAGTACAATACGTTTCTACGATGATTTGGTTTCAAAACCCAGTCAAGCAATGATTATCACACTTCCACCTAATTGAGTGATACAAATATCAAGAGTGGATGAAAACTATTTTTAAACAAAAAAAATTAAACGAGTGATCCATGGACTTCAAGGATAATATGGGACCTAGGATTAAATATCCACCCTGTATTTCATAACATTCAATTAGCCTTCTTTTATAAATGTTCTCAATAAAAAATGTGCTAGTCTAGGATTTGAAGAGTACTTGTAAAAGCTCTCTCAAGTCAAGAACACGTGCTTAATTCTATTAATTGCTCAATCTCTTGTTATAATTAATAAAACCCAATTTTCAAGCTCCAATCCTAATTTGACTATGCAATGTTGGCAAGTATATCTCTATCTTACCAACAAAACTATCCATTCATCATGCAAACTTCTAGTTCTTGCACAATCTTACCTAAGTTCTACACTCAATCTAGCCTTCTCAAGCATCAATCAAGTGAACCCAACAACTTATTGGTGGCCAATCAACAAGAGACATTAAAAGAAGAGTAAAATGAACATACATATCATTAATCACAAAAAGAGAGGAGAATTAGTGTTAATCCATACAAGGGTTCAAAATATTGCTAATTAAAGTAAAGTATTTAGCCACTCATGTTCAACAAACACATGAGAGAATACATATATATTAGCCCAAATATTGAATCAATAGTAGAGAAGGAAAGATGAGAGGAAAAACCAAGGAAAGAAGCTCAAATCTCTTCAAACCTTCAAAACCTAGTTCAATCTCCACCTAGAAGAAACCCCTAGCACAACAAAATACTCTTAAATGCTCCCTAAATGTCCAGAATGATGGCATCCACGAGTTGGAGGCTTTAAAACCTAAATTTTGCTGACTTAATGTTGATGTGCGTTTTGTTGTCAACAACTGGGCTATGGCCAAGACTGTTTTGAGTTGTGGCGGAGTTTGCCTCTGTTTTAGTTAAGCTACAGCCAAGATGAAATGCATTGTAGCTCATTTTGCCTGTGTAAAAATAAGTCCTTCCACCTAAAATGAAGCTTTCTATCTATAATTTGACCTCCATTTATCCTCTTTGATTTTCCTAATGTGCTTTTGAATCAGTTTTCGTCTCCACATGGCTTCAAGGTATTTCCAAGTGGCTTGAAACATATCATTATTCTATCAAAATATACCTTACAAAAGGATAAATATAAGCACATAATCAACAAGACTGAGAGCCAAAATGTCCACAAATATATTAAGAGCTCGTTTGGAAGTCCGTTTGAAAATAACTTTTACGGAGTTCGAGGCAAAATCTAGGTTTTGGAGAATATATTTTGGGATAATAGCTTTTACAGATTTTGAGGCAAAACCTAGGTTTTGAAAAGTGATTGTGTTTTGGAAGTTATTGAATTTTTTACAGAGTTCAAGGCAAAAAATAAATAGGAAAGAGTAAAGAGAAAAAAGTGGAAATAGAAAATTTATTACGAGAGAGAGTGTGATTTGATAAAAAAATCTAGGTTTTGTTATAAAACCTAGATTTTGAAAAAATGTGAGTACTTGGATAAAACATAGGTTTTGTGGCAAAACCTAGGATTCAGAATAACTCCCAAACGAGCCCTAAAAAGTTATAAAACACTAGGAAATATGTTGAAATGATATGAAATCTTAGATGTTAACAATAAATTACACTCATTATTTACCCCAATGGTTGTGAGACCTCTATAGGTGGATAAAAATCCTTTTAGATCTCGATAGATTAGTGAAGAAGATGAAGAACTACTTGGTCCTAAAATACTATACCGTAGTGTTATTGGATCACTAATGTTCTTGCTAATCACACACTTCCTAACATATCATTTGTTGTTAACCTAGTAGCAAGATACAGTTCTTTAATAACATGAAGACAATGGAATTGAGTGAAGCACATTATGCGGATGTTAGACTTTTGTTATGCAGAGAATGAACTGATTGGTTATACTGATGTTATTAGATGTTAGACATTGGAATTGGGTTATTCTACTCAAGTGTATCTAAGTATAAACTAATTGGTTATGCATATGTTAGACTTTTGTCTGATCCACATGTGGAGGTACAACTAGTTTATGGCAATTTATGAAACAAACTATATCAACAACATCATCTTATAGTAACAAAATTCTAGAAATGCATGAAGCAAGTTGAGAATGTATATAGTTGAGATAAAAAATACATCACATACAAACCACTAGTGGCTTATCTTTAGGCAAACTGTTCCCAACATTTCTTAATAATGCTGCATGTATTGCCCAACTAAACGAAGGTTATATAAAAGGTCATAGAATGAAGCATATTTCATCAAAATTTTTCTTTACTCGTGACCTTCGGAGCACACTGATATTTGAGAAGCTTGTTCATGATATTGAACTTCATTGATTCAAAGATATCAAATGATCTTGTCAAGAGGAGTTTATACACGATGTACCATTTTTCACATTGGATTTTCTTAGTAAGGTTTTTAATGATGTTACAGTATGAAATGTATGTATAAACATTGTACTCCTTTTCTTCTACTAGTTTTTGTCTATGTTAAATTTTTTAATGAGGCACACATTTAGTTATGGATATCTAAGGGGAGTGGTATGAATATCACGTGGATGTTTGCATCCCCCCATAATCACTCATAATCCCATATACCCCTATAATATCTTCTATAATTATTGATATTGTAAAGCTATATATGCCTATAATTAGAACGCATCCATTATATACTTTATACTTTATATGGTAAATAATAACGACTCTCTTACTCTCCAAGTCTCTCTTTTCCCTTGCAATCATTCTCTTTAATTTCATGACAAAAACATAAAAATTGTTGAGCTTTTTGTTTTTTAAAAAACAGTTTTCTATTTTTTTATTTTGCAAAACACCTAATCAAAAATCAACAGCCAAACCATTTTTTTTAAAAAAACAAAAAATTGTTTCTAAAACAAGGAAACAAACATGCTCTAATTTTCCTCTCTGAGCCGAAAGCAGAAGGGAAAAAAAAGGGAAGAAAAGAAACTTGAAAATGAAGAACTGCACAGGAAAATGAAGCATTTAAAATGAACTTAGAACAAGGATACTTATCGTAGTTGATTGATGCCTTCGTCAGCATCAACATATGGAATCATAATAAATTGCTTAATAATAATTATTATTATAATAATAAGAGTGGTGCACAGTGCCACGTCATAGTCTATCTGATCAAGTGACGCAACATCCATGGTGGCATTATAGTCTTGCCTCTGGCTGCAGTCTGAGCTTCCGCCTCTTCCTCCTCTTCTGATCCTCTTGCTTGTAAATTGGCACTAATGAATAATCATAACAAATATTTAATTTCATCAAACCAAAAATTTTCTTGTGAGAGAAAAAAATATTTAGATAATAGGACTCCAAAGAATTGCAGTATCTTAAATTTAGATTGCTTACATATGCTCTTACAAATTACTCATTAAAAGTTTCATATTGATAAAAGAATTTAATGTCATGCCTTCATAGCAACATCTTCATTTTAAAAGCTTTCAGTAACGTTAAAGCAATGTTTACAAGTTAGAATGCTTGTAAAGATACTTATAAATCACTAATAAGCAAAGTCCTCCTATCAATAAAGAAATTTGAATTTATACCCTTATACAAGTAACATCTATGGTCTTAAAAAAAATACCATTTAAGGTTATCAATGGTAGGATTTGTTAATTTGTATTTTATTTATGTGTGTTGATATTATTAATGTAATTCTTCAAATAAAACTTTACCGATATTTCCTCACCAATACAAAGAAAGAATTTTGAGAGAATTATAATGCATGCAACTAATATAATATAATGTTGATTGAAGAAACTTTTCCTTATCAAATTGTGAAATTCTCACCAATTTTTCCTAGCGATTCCCCCAAGCCAAAGATAATATATATTTAGCCAAACTAAATTATCTTTCGAAGAAATTTACCAACCAACAAGTTATTAAAGAGTTTAATGCTGTCTAAAGAAAAACGGGCCAGTAAAAAATGAAGCAAAGATTGATAATGTGATGATAACTGTACCGAGAAAAATTTAAATTAAAAAAATAAGACTAAGACTCTATAGTTTAAACAAATACTGCGAAGAATCATGTTACAATATCATATATATTTTTGCAAACTTTAAAACCTTAATGTAACATTTTTCTAAGGGCAACTCAATACAAGAATAAAACTCATAAAACTTGCCCAATAGCTAAAATCTTTATAAAATAAAAAATGTAACATGATACAATATTCAAAAAGTATAAATCCCTCATATAACTTATTTTTCAAACTCTCCATTAATTTAATCCATACAAATTATGTCTAATTTTTATCAAATTTGTATACTTATTAATTTCTTGGACTGCATTAATTAGGGAGGAGACCCAGAAATTCCATGGAAGAAAACTAATCAACATAAGATTTGTTGTTTTTTTTCAAACCATAAAGATAAATAATCAATTAAAAATAAATCATTTCTCCTCCCAATGAACACACAAAAAAAAGGAGGAAAAGAATCTTATGAACATCTATCAGATAGCGAGTGTGAAGCCCAATACACACAGTTAGTACTGGGAATGCGGACCAGCCCCAACATACTCCCAAGTGACGGGCTGCAGGAATGAAGCCTGCATCGGCCCCCCAACCTGCCAGAAAATTTATTTATTTTTTTAAAAAATTAAACTTCTCTTTTTTTTTTCTTTCCTTTTTAATTTTTCCTCTTAAGATTGTATAGTTATATGATTCTTTTCCCATCAATAAATTTTTAATAATGATTTTTCAAGTTTTCAAAAAAATAAGTATTAATGTTTTGTTATACTTTTACATATAGTATTATTATATGAAGTTGATATGAAAAAATAAAATATTTTATGCTTTTTTGAATATATTGGGTATTATTTATCATAATAATAGAATTTAATTACTTTTATCCTTATAAAAAATATTAAGATGAAAAAAGGTAAAAATATATAAAATATAATAATAATAATAATAATAATAATAATAATAATAAAAAAAGCGGGTTATGGCGGGTTCCAGGCGGGGTGTGCTGGCAAATGTCAGCCCGAGCCCGCCAGAATCTGGCGGGCTGGTGGGTTGGGCTCGCAGGCCCAACCCGCATTATCGGTATTAACACACACATAATATCCAGCAGAATGCATAATAATACGCATATTTTCCACCTTGCACTATCACACATATCCAATGTGTGATTAATATAAATCTAGTTAATTTTTTTGTGAATATTAAGGGAAGTGAATAAATTGATATATTTTTAAATTAACTTGCTTGATGTATAAACGGATATATAATCTAATGATACACACAAATATTTTAAAATTTATATAATTTAAAGTAGCTTATTTAACTTCTTTAATCTCTACAAAATTAATTAGTTTCCGTTAAACATGGAAGTTAGTATCATATAGTAATTGCTTTATGGCACACGGTAATGGGATGGAATATTGTAATGGTCTGATTTCTGCAAATAAACTGGTACTTAATTTTTAAACTAATAGTGTATAACAACTTCAACATCACACATAATTTTCCTTACAGAAATTCATCCACATATTTATTATTAGACAATCTAAATAATGGGTCCGTTTGGAAATATTTAACTCTCACCCAAAAGCATGTTCAACAGTATTTTTTCATAAAACGAGATAATCTCCTTCAAATATTTATATCGGCTTGCGTAAAATCACTTCTCTACCGCTTTTCCAAACGGACAAACATAAATAAGAACTTCAATTTGGTCCTTAATTCTCAGAATTGATCATTCTTATAGCTTCTTGACCAACGTTCTAGTCTCCCATATTAATCATCCAAGTTTTGAATCCGTTATAGATTTCAAGTTAATGTTTCTCCGCAAGTCCTATGTACAATTTATGGTCATGAGAAAAAAAAAATAGAGGGAGAAGAAGATATATACAAATATATATAGAGAGAGAGAGAGAGAGAGAGAGAGAGATACCCGAGAGTGAGAGTAGGTAGTTGTAGCTGTGGCTCAGGTGCATTGAAGCCAAATAAGTTTTGTCCTTGAGGGTACTTCTCCTGTGGATTTTCAGTCAGTGTCTTCTCCTTCACCTGTAGATACATACATAAACAGTTATACCAACATTAATGAAGCATTTTAAATAAAATAAGTGATGGAATGGTCATTTTTCTCCCGATTTTGCGAATGATGTAAGAACAAAAAAAATACAGTCTTTATATTTTAGATAAAAATTATTTTTTAAAATACAGTCTCATCCAAAAATATTATTTCAACAGTTTTCTAAACGAGTCCATTGTCAACTTTTTTTACTTTTGTAGTTTTGTAAGTAACATTTAGTAAGAGATATTTTTATTAGTTTTAAAAATAGAAGAAAGATTTGTATGACTTCAACAAACAAAACTTACAAGAGATGGATCATATAATTAACATTATTAGTAGAATATGTGAATTCTACCTTCTTTGCTAGTATGTTGTTTTGCTCCTGCAGTGTCCTTGCCTGTCATGTGCACACTAGAGTTATATATATATATATTTGCAGCTATACATTCACAACATTTTTGGTAATAATATACATTCACATCATGATCATTCTTTTTAACCACATAATATAATTATTCTTTGTGAAGAAACCATCTTGAAATTGAAAGAGAAGCTAATTGCAGTTCTGAAGCAGATAAGTTAGGATTTGACCTGTTTTTGCGGAATAACATAATTTAAACTTGGCTTGTGAATATGTTCAAAAAATATAAGAATGAAGGACATAAAAAAACATATGTAAATATGATGTCACCGAATCATTATATCGCACACAATAATATCCATAAAGTACTTAGAAGAGTGTGTTCCACTTACCAGGGACTTCTAAACGCAGAGTTCTGACACGTGAGTACATTATGGGCTAGATTCTTTTGTACTTGTATTTCCAAATTTCAAAGAGCATTTTAAATATTTGGCCTCAAAGTGATATAAAAAAAATAGAAAAATTAATCCCTTAAATTTATACCATTTTAATTTTAGTCATTTAAATTTAAAATTAATGTTCTTAATTTTTTAAAAGGTAAAATTATTTATATTTTTATTATATTATATAAATTAATGTTTTAAATAAAATAAAATTTAAAGATCAAAAATATTAATTTTAAATTCAATTGATCAAAATCAAAATGATGATAAATTTAAGGGAAGAAGGATTATACGAACCTACAAAATATTATCAAGAAGATTCAAATTAACAGTGAAACTATTTGCTATATGCATGTTCAATATTCACTCCATAACATTACAAATAATTTTCAACCATCTGATTCGGATCAAGACAATTAACATTGATGCGTGTAAAACATTCAATTCATTTTAAATATACTGTTCATTAAATATAATTTACTTTATTAATGATAATTAAACCAAACTATTGGGGTCAAGTAATTTTTTACTTGTCAGGAATATTTTAAGAATGAACACATTAATTACTTTTAATGTTATGCAAAATAACGTATAAAATGATATACAAAATCCTTATAAAAGATGCCTCATAAAAGGTGATGGAGGAAAGTATATTTCAAGAGAAGAGAATCCATTTGTAAGTTTTAAATTATATTGTATGTAAGTTGCATTATATTCGCTCCGATCATTTATAATGCATATTATATTAAAAATGAGAGGAAAAAGGAGTTTTTTTTTTTTTGTAAAGTTATGAATAATACCTCTTAATCTCAGCTTCGAGGTAATAGATGGGCCTGAGATCTAGTTCTATAGATTTTAAAATCCTCCAAATCATATGGTACTTATTTAGCACTATTCCAAAGATTTGCTGTACAACAAAATTATATCCATTGATTCAAGTTCTATTCAAGCTTCAATACAATTTCAAATTAAAATAGTGCAGAGTTTCACCACACAAACTTACCTTCTTCTGATGCTCCGAGATAGATTCATTCATCAGTTGGTTCTGCGTTAATAAAATATTGCAACTCAATCATTATAGCTATACCAACTAGAAACTAATAATTAGTTATTATATAATTATAATTAAAATTAATTGATCTTGTTTCAGTTGTATTACTTACCTTTCTTGTTCGAATACGCTTTATAGCTGTGTCGATCTGTTGCTCTAAGTTCTGAAGCTCTCTCAAACTCAAGATATCCAGATCATGTCCTCCATAGTTCCTAAATTTAGGATGATATATATTAGTTATTTCCGTTATTGTGCTTGTTTAGGAACACCGTTTCCCAAACGGTACACACATTCCAATATAAAACCATCTCGAAATTTGTAAAAACCATTTCGAAATTCATTAAAACCATCTCGAAATCCATAAAACCATCTTGAAATCTGCAAAATACCTCGAAATCTGTAAATACATTTCTCCCAACGGACTTCCCAAACATACACATTCTCTTATAGTTTGTGTTTATACTGTATGATTTATCTAGAAAGGTTATAGCTTGTCTAGATCTTCTTTTGACTTGGTATTATATCACTGGTTGTAATTTCTTATATCTTATCCTTCAAGCAACTTTTCATCAAAAATTTTGAAAGGAAACTGAATTTGAAATAATAATGTTTTATAAATAACGGTGCAGTAGTAGAATTATTGCACTTACAAATTGAACCATAAGACTTCAAGAGAATGACTCATTTTGACCTACAGTCGTCCAATTAATCTAGATGGTCCACAATATTTTCTTTTATCAAAGATAAAAATTATGATAGACAAATATAAACCATTCACACTAATTAAACAGTTAAATTTTACCCAAAATAACAATTATTTCCTTGGTTAGTCCCAGAGAGTAAATAGTAACTGTGAGTACCTTATGTTCTTTTCCAAGATTTTAGCCTTGGTGTTAAGTTTGTAGAACTCTAAGGACAAGTTCCCCTATACACACAACATATGAGAGTAAATCACATAGTGAACAACGATAAGATGATCTTCTATTAAGATAAAACATATGAAATTTGATTATCTTCTATTAAGAATTAAAACATAGTGAACAACGATAAGATGATCTTCAATTTAGATGTTAGAATAACACACACATGAAGTTGCTTTAAAATCAATTAATGAATTACATAAAACCTAGCTACATCTGTTATGTAATAGGAGATGTCTATATTCATATATAGGCTAACACCACGTATATAAAATAAATTTTTTATTATTTCTGGTTAATTATATTTTATCCATTTATATTAAGTACAAAGGGTTTAAATTCAGTGCATCATGGTCAAACAGGAGGAAGTGTTAACTTGGAAATCTAAAATTCATAAAATTGATAGTCAATCTTAAAAACTAAAATCTGTATGAAAGACCTTGGGAAAAGGTTTTCATTAACACTTTTTGAGCTAACACATGTTTTTTTTTCCTTTTTTAAACAGTTATAATCTGATCGTTCTGATATCAGGAAAATATTTTAAATTTACTACTATTTTTTGACTGAGTTTTGAACATGCTATATTCCTATAATTTTTTTGACAGATTTTAATTTTTAGGATGTTTGATTCTCAACTGAGTTGTTTTGGTTCGATCATTAATTAGTGTTCCTATAAGTTTAAAAACATCTCTCACTCAAAAGTTATAAATCGATCCTCACATGTTTTATTCATAATTCCCCTTGATTTAACTTTGGTAAATTTTATACCTAGTCCTAGTAAACAAAATTTCATGATTATGCAATTAAGTAATAATTCTTTCAGTCATCAATATAAGATCTGATTGACTAATTTGAGAAGATTATGAAAGATAAATAAATTAAATAAAATATTTGTTGCATGACTTATAAACTGATATATAATCTACTGTACAGATAAGTATTTCAACAAGATTATGTAATATATGTACTATAATTAAGTAATTTATTTAACTTCTTAAATACCTCAACTTAGTCTATGGCCGGAGCTAGTAGAAGGTTATGCAGTAGAAGAAAGGTTACTGATTTTAATACCTGAGATTCAATGTTACCCTCAGCAAGTTGTTCTGTGTGCGCTTGTCTCTCATATAGCTCCAGAATGCCATCTACGCTGCTCCACAAAATAAAATTCATTTACAAACTTCAAACCCAAAGCGACTTCATTTTGCATCAACAAAAAATGAAAAAGAAGAAGGAATGATGGCCACTGGCTAGTTTCCCAATTGAACCAACTAGTTGAGTCTAAATTTGATAACCTCAATATAAATATCAATGACATAGCTTAAGAAATTAATAGAATAAATCTTATACTAAGGACAAAAGGCGGTACAATAATCACAATTCTAATAAGAAGTGTTCTCTTAGCAGAGAAGAATCAAGTGGATACAGAATGCAGTAATGAAGCAAGCCCTAGTTCCATGAGCACCTAGTCAATTACTCTGTCTTATATATTCCACACTTATCTAGATGCATAACTATATCTATGTACATGAACCAAAACATTTTTTGTGGCTAAAAAACAAGAAGAAAAAGAGCAAGAAGAAGAAGGAAAGAACCAAGTTTCCTTTTGTTTTGGGCAAAGAACAAGCGTTTTAGATAAATTCAAGAAGAGAGAACAAAGACAGATTCAAGTCACCAAATCAACTCAGAATACAATAATATGAATCAAATCAGGTAGTTATTTCCAACATCCTGAATTACAACCAAGTAATTTTAATTTCTGTGAATATATCAATAAAAGCTAGCTCTGAGAATTCAAACTGTTTCAGACTCTGAATAGTACGACTTATTTTGAACTACGTACGAATGTACAAAGCTTACTTTTCTTTTTATGCTTTCACCAAATTAGCACTAATTTTGAGTAATTAAGTAAATTTGATGGGTAAAAAGAACGTTATAGGTGATTTATGCTTCTTCTATTGTAAAAAAAAAAATCTTCTTAAGTACCTTGGGTGCTAAACTATGAAATGTTGATGATATTTTTATTAAATATGCAATATTCTTGATAATATACTTCATTCCTATGTAACAAACTAAAAAATCTAACGTCATAGATATCATATTTCCAAAAGTACAAAATCTCTCTGCATGTAACCTTTTGCTCATAATATATTGCAAGTTGATATTTGCTATGCTCACTCATTTTAATCATAGTTATAACTTGGGTACTACATATACTCATTTTTAACATGTTATGTCTCCTTTTTCAAAGCAAGTAGAGAGATTTTTTTTACCTGATCAAGTAAAGAGAATGGAAACTTAGCAAATAGAGCCGTGAAGATTATATATATCAGACAGGAGATGACATATGATATACCTATATATATATCAGACAGGACATGACATTTGATATGACTTTAGTATCTATTAAAATGTTATCACTTTGATCTTATTGTAATAAATGAGACTGCAAATTTTGGTGCCTAAAGATCATCCAAATAAATGAGACTGCAAATTTTTTTAAGTTATTAATGAACAATTAGAACTTAAAATAGAAGTCTCGCTCATATAAAAAGAATAAGAAAAATGAAAGGTGTCAAATCCTAATCAAGTATCTGAAGCTATTTAGATTATATATGAATAATCAAGTACATGTCCACACAAAAAAATCAGCATGGCATCAGAGAACAAAAAGATAAAAAAGTAAAACGGCATAACAACTTCATGACCCAAGACGCAATATTAAAAAATTGTAGAACTAGAGTGAAGGACTAAAGTCCCTAATTAAGACTCAAAGAAAATAATCCTAAACAAATAAAAACAAATCATAAGCCCAAATGATGATACTTAGGATGTAAAGGAGTTAACCAAGCCTAAAGTTTCATTTAAAGCGTTATAGTATAGAATTTTGCATATAAATGTAATAAGAAAATTAAGGCGTATCTAAGCCTGTAGCAACCAAAACCAAGCATTTTAAGCTATTCTTGGGGAAACCCCTTTCCAAAAAAGTCAGTCTGAACAATTAAATTTTGGAGGACTCGAGTGTTTTAGTTCCAATTTTTGTCTTTTTTTAATTTATTTAGAGGATATATAAATGCACTTCAAATGCCAATATACTTAATAGCTATATAGTGAGTTGGCTACTTCCTCCCATATTGAATATAAAGTACAAATTAAATAGCCACCTCACAACTATTAGTCAATCTTAAATTTTTAATAAATTAGAATTGTTGATTACAAATGGCCATGATACTTGATACCTACGCTTAATTCAAGGTTTTAATGAAGAGCATCACTAAAATAGATTACCTAATGCATTAGTTAATATATAGCTACTTTGTTTATTATATTTTGGACCAAGATAAGCCTCTCAAAATTCTCATAGTACATTTAAAACGAGGAAGTAAATTTCTAGGGACTAAAATAACAGTTAAACCTAAAATTTGCCATTGAATCATATCTGCACAAAACGATAAGCCTCCTATATTTAAAAACGCAGAACGCAATTAGTGCCTAAATCAAGTGGTCCCAAACTTATAGCTAGGGTTGATATCATGCATTAATCCCTTTAGGACTTTTCGTCCATTTCCTTCATATATAATTAAATGATTAATTATGTTTGATATATTTTCATGTTCTAAAAATTTTATTTAAACATTGGCTTAAATCGGGATATAGGGTTGGACCTAGGGGTGTAAACAAGTCATGATATTTTCAAGTCAAGGTTATTATGAATTTGGTTTGAGTTTGGCCCCTAATTGAATGAGCTAAACGTTATGAACATTGTTGGCTTCTTTCATTATAAGCTCCACTCATATAAGCTCTTTGAAATTACACATGAAACAACTTCAGAACTTGAGTGAAGATAATGGAAACAAATAATTATATAAGTATATCAATATTCCTAGGCTAAACCGCATTATCTCTTAATAATAGGTTATATATATAGTATTATATAGAATTGTCTTATTAATTCATTACTCTTGGACCTAATAGTACTTGATTTATTCTTTCATAGAATTTTTGCTTCAATTTAATTCCTCAAATAAGAATATCTGTTACCTTGATACTTGTCAATAGAACTATTATCATTATCAATAATATCCATGTGCATAAAAAACTTCTTTTATATGTTTTTCCGGTTAGCGACCATTATATACTATGTAAATTAACTAATAGTTTCAATAACAATAACAATAAATTAATAGAACACCATTGATAATGACATATTTGTGAGAGAACAAAAATTCCTTGTTATGTGATTAATCAGGTAAAGGTTATAATTCTACCAGGGATTTAAAAAAAATACCCCACACACTACAATAAATTTGAGTTACAAACAAGCTTCCATTCCTCAAACTAATTATTCATTAAAAAAAATTATAACCTAATCAGTAAGTTGCTTGCATTACATGGAACCTAAAGGAGAAACTACATTGCTCACAACTTGTGTGAACACTGTAACTCTCTATTGTAAGTTAAATTATTTACAACAAGTTTCTATTCCTAACACAAGTTGTTCATAATCAATTTTTTTATTGCAACCCAACTAGGTAGGTGAATTGCATGGAGCACAAAGATGGAGCCAGATTGTTCACTACTTGTGGATATAGTGACTCTATTCCAAATTTAATTATGTATATTAATAATGATTGGTTGACTGCATAATTATTAAAGTTTTCCACATATCATGGGATTGAATTGGCTATAAATTAAAGTAAACTAAGGTTTGTTTTTTGGCGTTAAAGTGTGATTTGAAAAGCTGAGAATGAGACAAATAGAAAAGCACGATACTAAAATTTGGTTGTGTATGTATTTCTGTGATAGAGATGTATAATGTCCAAATGTGTATTATATATACTACACATTAGTTTTCCGGGAAACATGATCATTCTTGGTCTGCACCAAAATAAAGATCTCTTAATTAACTTCATTTATCAAATCATGAATTAGTTATAACTTTTGGTTCTAATGGTAGTACATGAATAATACATATTCTAATTTCAAACTATATTGCAAACCAAATAACTCGTTTCACTTTATCAAACATGGCTCACATTTGTCAATTCCACTAAGAATTAAAAATGATTTTCCGTACGCCATATTAAGAGAATTGTACTGTCTTTGGATATTGAAATTTTTATTTCCTGCTTCATTTAATAGTTTTTGGGATTTGAGAAAACAGGGTACAATAAAGAGGGTATTAAGGCAATCTGTTATACTGTTTCCATTTTTCGAAATAATGAAAGGACACAATTGGTTGTTTCCTTTAAACACCCCAATGTATATTTAGCCTAATTAAGTTGGTTTTTTACTGCAAAGGATGAACTTTTAGTCTTCATTTATTTACCTTCTTGTTATACCCACTAATTAAGTGTACTTTCAAGTGTATTAATATGAAAAATAACCTGCTCACAAAATGAAATTCCAAATTTTCCTGTAATTATAACACTTATGTCAATAAACAATAAATATATAGTTACTCAAAAAAAAAATTTTTTATATTGATGTGTTAATTGGTTAATGATTGATTATTTGATCAATTATTATGAAAAATTGATCAGTCTTGTCAGAGGATAAAATGGGTGTTACTTAGTGATATTTTTCTCTTTTATAGATCCACATTAAAACAAAAATGAATAACTTTAAGGATATCAAAAATGGATTTACTTAAGATTTGTTACAGTATGAATCTCATTATAACTGCAATCATGTTACTATGACAAGATAGTAGTTTTAAAATTTAAACAATAATTATTACATTATTATAATTATGTAACATGTATTAATTAACAACTGTCAAAATCAATGTGCAGTTCTGTGAACCTCACGTTTCTGTCTAATCAAAAACCCTAATTCCCATAGAAGTATTTAATATACAAATCTCATGACTTTTCCCCTTCTCTTTATTTATCAGAAAATTAAAAATTAATAGATTTTTAACATAGTGGCCTACTCTTAACCAGGCATGAAGTAGCAATATTGGATAAATTACCAAATCACCAAATACTAGGTCATTACATCAAGAATAGCAACATTTACCCCCTATTGATATACGCGCAATGCCCTAGGGTATCTCACTATTTAGTTATAATCATATGTTTAGGTGTGTGAGTATCTTTAATTTGTAAATAAAGAAAAATATATACCAAGTCTATAAAATGCATATCTATAGAGCTAAGCATGACACCAGATAGATCTCAGGCATAACTTCATTTTTTTATCATTGGAATCTATGAATGCACCGTCTCATCTAATTAAAGATAAGCAAGAGGTAACAAAAGTCAAAGAAATTTTTGGACGAAACAAGCAAGCACAGCCTAAGCTTAACATACTTGTCTCAGTTCGAAACAAGAGATCAGAGAAAGATTATAAAATAATGAAGTACAGAAAATATACATAAAAGACAGACAAAAGAGATGGATTTCACAAAGCAAAAGAAAACATGGTAAGTTGATAATAATGAATATTAACTAGCAGACATACCCAGATGATAAGCAATAAGATCTAGAACAAGCAAATATGGAAAGATCTACAGGTTTATATATATTGTATGTGCGTGTGAAACTCAAAGAAGAAAGATCAATTATAACGATGAGCTCAGAGAAAGAAAGAAAGGAGGAATTAAAACCTGGAATCTGAGGAGAACTCAAAGAGCTTGCCTTTGGTGGAGAAGATAATCATAGCAACTTGAGCATCACATAGCACAGAGATTTCCTGAGCTTTCTTAAACAATCCACTTCGCCTCTTTGAAAAGGTGACTTGACGGCTGATTTTGTTCTCAATTCGCCTCAATTCAACCCTACCCCTTCCCATCTTCTTCTTCGGTTCTCAATTATTGTGAGAGAGAGTGAAGGGAAAGTTTTCAGAGAACCCAGTACAGATAAGCAGCAAAGGAAACCCTAAAGAGAGAAATAACAATAATGGGAGAAGGGAAAAGCGAAGAACTCGCTTAAAGAGGGAACGAATGGTGTTTATAACATGGGTATCTTTCTATTTTTGTGCTTATAAATTGTGGAGGAAATGAGTAAAACTGTTTGTGTTGGTTTCCGAAAGGAAAAATAAATAGTTTAATGAAGGAACAAAAAACTGAGAGAGAGAGAGAGGTTTCGTAATTAGTACAGTGCGTTGTCATTTCAGGATTGGAAAGTGGAAGCCATGTCTGCGCTAAGGACATTGCGTTGTCGAGCTTTGATTGGATGAGAGGGAACACTGTGACTCGTGTCTCTATATGGAACAGTGAACCGAAACATGCCGTACGAGTTGTGGGGCCACGGAAACCAGATTTGAGCGACGAGTAAAAGGAAAACCATAGTGTATTGTTGCTGTTGGTTGATGTTTTGTTTTGTTTTGGTTTGTGGTATCATCGTTTTCATTTAATTGGCTTACGATAGCACACATCTTCACACACACTTCACCCTAGCTTATTAGCTATCTCTTCTTTTAACTTTCTCACATTCAAGATGCATGCTTATTTTTGGTAAATATTACTACTTTTAACTTTCGGTTTAGGTTTAGTGGATGGTTTTGTTTCGTCCCTTTTATTATTTTTTTTACTTTTTTTATTTTAAGCATCATAATAATCATCATCAATCTTTCCTTTCATTATTTTACTTTATTTCCCATATTTGGAACTTTTCTAAGAAACTATAAACCTTAACTGCTTTACTTTTGATTGCAATACCCCTTACAAGAGAAACGGATCAGTTTTAACTTTATAGGCTAAAGTATACTTTTAGTCCTTTATATTTTCGTCAGGTTTCATTTTAGTCTTTTAAGTTTAAAAAGTGCAATTTCAGTCCCTCAAACTTAACACCGTTAGTTTCTTTTAACGGAAATTGATGACTCATTAAATTTAATTGATAACTGTGCAATAAAACGTTGACAAAGCATAATCGCATTTTAATTTTAATTTAATAATATAATAAATTTGATATTTTAAATTGTGTAAAATTAAAAAAAGATTTAAAATAACAGCGTTAAGTTTGACGAGTCGGCAATTTCTGTTAAGAAAAACTAACGGCGTTAAGTATGAATGACTAAAATTGCACTTTTTAAACTTAAAAGACTAAAGTGAAACCTGATGCAAACATAAAAGACTAAAAGTATACTTTAGCCTACTTTATACTGTTCGCTACTGTCTGAAAAGAGATAAAAATAAATATTTGATTTAGACCTTAAAATGATGTACCGATAGATTTAATGCTAGGGTGTAAAATTAAAAATGCTTCGAAGATGGAATCTTCAACTTTTGATATATGTCATTGCTATTTTGTATGTTTGTGTGGGTGTATGTTTAATTTCAGGTTATGCTGTAAATTTGCTTAAATTCAGAAGCTTTTTCTTATAAATTATATTGTTCTGAAATATTTTTAGGTTTAATGATACTCCAAAAGTTTTGAAACATCGCAATGTTACCCATCATTTTATTAAAAAACTAATGTTAACCATTAAAAAGATGACATTGCGGTAATTGTTAATATTTTAATCATAAATAGCAATATTACTATATTTTAACAATTCAGGGATAACCTAGAACTTAAAAAACTCCCGAAATAACATTGATTTGATTGAAAACTTTTATGATAAGTTTACTCATTATTTCCTTCTGTGCTTGATTACTTATGGTGAGCAGACATTAGCTTCTTAGACTTGATTTTTTTGTAATAGATTAGGATATAGACCTACATGGATGTTGTGTGTATTAATGAAATTTGTAGTGACAGATGGATATTGATATATAGGATGTAGACATATAACAGTAAACAGTAACTTTCAATCAACACCTAGCTAACCGAAATGAGAAATGAATAAGATCAACAAAATAAGAAAAATCTCACCCAGATAGTGAGGCAAAATTTGAACGCTCGACATTTTCAAACCCAGAACTTGAAATCCAAACGAACAGTTGCAAATCAGTGAGCCTGGGAGATCAAGCAACCTAGAAAAATCAACATAGCAAATCGTTAGTGTCGGTGTGAGTTGTGCAACCAGAATGACATTGTCTTCATGAACAATTGTGTCTATGTCTAGGCCACTTGGAAAGTAGCTTCAATTTTATATGATGGTATCCCGCAGGACATATTCCAATGGGTTAAGGTTTAATTTTAATCCAGATATTTTTTTTGAGGAGCAATATCATTGCAGATGTTTTGAAATCATAGCAATATTGTTAGGATCGTTATTCAAGTTAAATTTAACCATTAGCTCACTTGATATGTTAAGTTGGTAGTCCATATACCATCCACATCATTTTTCTTTTGGATTTATATGCAAATTTGCCCTGAAAGTTTTACTTATGAGCAATGTCGCCCTAAAACTTCATAACAATTTTACTCTAGTAGTTATTCAAGTTAAATTTACCTGTTTGTTGACTATATATGCTTTCTTGATAAATCATTTGTCATCTACTTCATTTTTTTACTAGTTATATTATGAATAAGGAAAAATTTTAAAAGGATGATTCCTATCTGAAATGATTGGAGAAAACCAAAGAGAGGTAAAAGCATATTGTGCAGTGAAAAGAAAATAGAAGAGGTACCGGCATATCACTATGTTGTTACGTTGGGGTACAACAGTTGAGGGTTTCCAGCAGGCTTGTTATTGCAATATCTGATCAATTGATGGTCAAACTTAATATGGATAATGGTTATAGTGACATTGCTACAATTTAGAAATTTTCAGCGCAATACTGAACCCACAAAATTTCTAAAGCAACATTACTCCTAATTGAAAACATTTAGGGTAGATTTGTACCTAAACAAAAATGACGTGGGCAACATGAGGCCTGCTAGCTAAATATATTTTGTCATCAAACTTAACCTAGATAACGAGTAGGATGAAATTGGTATGGGTTGAAAATCTCGGAAGTGATATTGTCCATAAAAAACTTAAGGCACCACATTCCTCATGAGGAAAACTTTCATGGCAAAATGTCCTATTCTAATGTCACATAAGAGTCAAGGAGGACTTTCAAATATCTCCCCGGCATGCTAGTAGATCTGAGCAATAGCCTTCTAAATATTCCAAACCAATTCGAGATCACTGAAGAACAAAAATAATTGGAAATAGTCAAAACATTAATTAGATGAACAGAGAGATTGAGATTCTTCTGACCAACAAGAGAGCATAGTGATACTGACCTTTAATTCGGTCACCACTACTTACAAAAGCCCTTAAGAGAGAGCCTAAAGCATTTTTATGCTCACTTAGTTTGCCTCTAATATATTTAACAACTATGGGAATTATGGATTCCCTCCTCATTTTCACTTCCCTTCCAGGTTCTCATGGACACCAAATAGGACGTTAGAATATGCTTACATTGAGAAGAAAATTAAGACTATATATAGTCATTCAAATATAAATTTAAAAGAGGTAAATGAAAGGGAAATTGTTGAAAAATTTCCAATTACAAATTTTATGGTCCAGATGTACTAGAAATTTGTTCAAGTACAATATTTCTTCAAGTTGAACTTTTCTTTAATGGTATGTAACATATCTTTAACTATATATAAAATGGAAGATGTTGACTTATTGTTGAAGATGTCTTGCAAATAACTGAGAAAGAGTTGTACATGCTCAAGGACATACATGAATTCTCAAGTATCTTTGAGTGGTAACTTTTGTAATGAGGGATGTTTCTAGCAATTTTCCTACCCTTTAATTCCTTTGATAGTCATCTTTTTCTTCATTTGGTAAAAAAAATATCTTTCTCTTCATACTTTTCAAAACATAATAATCAATGGTAGATGCTCCTCCATATGAAAAATTAAAGAATAAAGAAAAAGTTAGATTCTACATAGTAGTAACTACACAAAGAATAAATTCTCTTTCCAAAGTTGCCGTTAAAAATCATAATCCTCCTGCCATTCTCCTTGTTACTTTTTAAGATATTGATATTTTACCCGATTATATTGTACAATCCAACAGCTTTTGTATGGCTTACAAATAGCTCCCCCGGTAATTAATGTGAGACTCTATTGGAGAGTTGGTTTTGATCCTAATCAAATGTAGATCAATTTTCTATATTTATTACCTTTTCCCTAAAGTAACTTTATTAATCAATACAAACACATATTTGTATAATAGGAGTTCTTATTTTCTAAAACTTTGTTTAATTATATATACAACTGTGATTAATTTCATCTTCCGAAAATTTGTTTAATCATACAAGTAACTGTATATTGGAAGAAATAAACAAAGTAGAGATCATACAAGTAAACCAAGAAAACATGCTTCATGTACAATTGTACTCTCACAATATTATTTTAAGAAAAACATATCAAATTTATTATGATTAACTAATTTAGCTACTTTTCTTAATCTAATCAAGTTAATAAAAGATGTCATACATTAGTGACCGAAAGAGTATACACGCATGCTAAAACCAGATAATCTGGTCCAATCCAAGGTAGTATAGTGTAATCCAAATAAGTTTTATAATGAAATCAAACTAGAATGACTTGAGCTAAACGGTTCAGGATCAAGTGATCAGACCACGTCATCTAGTCTGGGTGAATTTTTTAAAACGTTTTGTAATTTATTATTTCTTTTCATTTTTATTTAATATTGTTGAATATTCTTATGAATTTAAAATTGAGTTTTATTGTTTTAGGATTATTTTTATATGATTGCAGATGTTTTTATTATCTTAATTGTGTTTATCAAATTTAATTATTGGCCTCCTATACAAAAAAAAAAATGAAATCAATTAGGGAACTTGAAGTCCTAGTCAGCAATGTAACCAGTCCACCAATCCAGTGGACAAAGTTCAATCCAACCCCACCCTCATATTCCTATTGGACCCGATCGGATTACGAGTTGTCAAACTCAATCCGTTCTTAAAAACATACTAGATTTTGAGTTGGGCTCCAGTCTAGTCTAGTCGATCTGTTGAGCAACCCTAGATATAATAATTGAGTTACCAATGGCTTTTTCTTCCAAATTATGTTTATGAAATGCTTTTATTTTTAAAAGTTCAAAATAAAAATAAAAATTTAAAATTGGTAAAAAAAAAGAAAAGGTTAAAATTCATTTGAATTTGCATTAAATTTCTTAACAACAATACACACACCCTTTCATGATATGACCGCAAATATATTGAAGCTCGATAGACAATAGGTAAGCACTGTTGAAGAAGCGCAAGGTCATGGGGTTTACTCCGAGAGATAAATCACTTGTGAATAAAATAAAAACGACTTTTGGTGGTGGTAATGTTTAGTAGCGATCTTTTTTTGTGATAAAAAATCACTGCTAAAATTTTTTGTACTGCTTTAATTAGAAATGTCATAAAGTTCTAATTAGAAATCATAGCTGATATACTAGTTTTAAACATTGGACTCCTGTTTATTACTATCCCTGAAACTAACTCACATGTTCCAATAATTGGTTTGTATCACTCATCAATATTCTATAGAGGAAAAGATCAGCTATAGAAATCATGGGTTTCTCATTTTATTTTTATATTTAAAGGAAAGAGAAAAGGGACATGATACGAATAATTTATGAAGCAAAGGATAGCAAATGGATATGACATAACAAATTGGGTATAAAGCGTGTGTGGCTATGTAATTTAAAAAATATATTTTAAGTTTAGAAAGAATAAAACAAAATGAAGCAATTTCAGGGATTGCATCCTCCATTGTCATCATTATCAGCATGTTTAGGAGTCAGGACCACAAGGGTTCTCATCCCACAGGAGAACCATTTGTGTTGACCAAGCCTTCCGATGTTATCCACTCATTTATATTAAAATAATCAAATATATATATATATAATAATTATGGGAGTATAAAATCTATTTAAAATTAATTTGAATCGATAATTTTTGAATTTGCAAGTTCAGACTTGATTAAATCAGTCATACAAACAACTCTTAATTTTTTTTTGCCCATAACAACTCTCAAATTTAATTTTAGGGTTAATATTCAAATTTAACTAGCTTAAAATTTTTTTGCTCAAAAGCAATATTATCCCAAAAGTTTCAAAAAGTAGTTATTTTAACCAACCCCACTAAAAAAACTAATGTTGATTGCTATCTTTTTAATTTAAGTGGTAACATTATTCCATTTAAAATTTTTAAGGCACCTCTAAAAGCAAAAAAAATTCCGGAGCAATATTGCTATTTAATGAAAACTTTTGGAGTAAATTTGTACATTAACCCTTAACTTTTATATCAATAATTTTCTTTACTTTTCTTTTTTTCCGGAATTTTTCTTTACTTTTCTTATGTAAAAAATTCCTAAAGTTTAGGTTCACACTTGTGGCATTATATTCTACTAGTATAGTAAACTAACAAATTAGTCAATGAAAATGGGTCATCCAGACAAATTAAGAGAGATGTAATGAGATTCATCGTTATGTTTTGAATATATAGAAAGACTGTGCACTTGATCAGAAGTTCATAAGAATAATGTGAAATAAAACTGATAAGAATTGTTTGAAATTCAACATAAAACATTTAATATCACATCCCTATAATAGTACACATGAATATCATGAGGAAAAACATTTTATAGTTACTTATATACCTTTTTTAATTTAAGTTTGGTGTTTGCGTATTTTTTCTTTAATTAAATTCATTGAATTTGCTTTACTAACATCGTTATGTTGCTAACAAAGCAAAGTCACAAGGGGCTAACGGTACTAACGAAGTAAAATTAAAAGATTCAATAAGTGAAAAAATACACAGTAACCGATGTTCTCAAAACATAGCACGCACTACTTGATTACTTAATACTTACAATAAAATTGTACGTCTTGTATTTTAATTTAATATCTCAATTTTTCATGTGTGTGAGAGAAAGAGAAGAAAAAGAGACCCAACATCTCTATCGAAACGAAGGGCTTCTCAGCTGGTTGCCACCATAAAAGGACGAAGAATTGAATAAGAACAAGAAAGAAGACCCAAACCCTAGGCTAAGAAAACAAATGTTTAAGTTATTTAATATTCCTTAAATTTACATATATGATATATTATAAAGGACAAGTGGATATTGTGAATCTGTCAGTGTACCAAATGAAGCATAAACTTTGTAAAAGCGATATACCTGTTATGACAATGAAGAAGGTGCTCTTGTGGTCCAACAAGTCAAAACAAATCAATAAAATTAATTTAATAAAAGAGTGATTAGTGTTAAAGTTCATGCATTATTTGTTGGTAAATGGGATATTATCAATGTTAACCTAATTGCATGTATTAAAAGAATAAAAACTTGTGTGGTCCCTTTCTTTCTTTACAGTTTTATCGTTGTTATTTAATGGTAACTTTAGGATTTTAGGACTCATCTTATGGGGACCATGACTGCATAGAGTAACTATTCATGGTTTGAAATGATAGGGCAAACCTAGTTACATAAATTGTATCAATTCTAACACTTTCTCCAATAAAACTGAAAAAAAAAACCAATTGACCAATGAAAAGGAAATTTCAAAAGATAATTATCTTCTAAGAGATACAGTGCAAGTGGATCAAAACCTAAATTTGAGCTTTTCCAAGCATCATCGTCAAGACATGGACCACAATTTGTGGTTAAAGGAGGACAAACAATTCAATCCATTCATGTTCATTTGTGATCAATACATGAGCAACTTGTGGATCCCATATTAAATGAAGAATAGATGTGTACGAGAATTAACAATATATATATATAAGAAGGGGGGTTATTTAGGATAGAAGGCTCGCAAAAGAAATGGATGAATTTTTTTTTTTGGAGAATGACAATCTAGTCCATTGGAAGGAACTTAATTTCAATTGGGTCCCCAAAATTAGAGAAAGTACCATTTAAGGCAGAAAAGGCTTTAATGAAATTAAAAATGATGAAGTACATCATCACTAATCACTTGAATTAACTGGTATAAACTGCTCTAACTTAATTAAAGGTTACGGATTTAATCATTTGGGAGTGTAATAGCTTATGTGGTAGGTTCATCTGGGGTCATACTAAAGCCTAATCTTTATTAATTTGGTTTGTAATTGCAAGTCCCTAAGGGGTTAGTCAAAATACCGATTGTTCATGCAAAAAAGTAATGCATATTTTATAAACTCGCAATTTACTTATCAGTTGAAAATGATGGAAATTTATTGGTTAGAATACAGCATCTTTAATTTACAAATGTCCCATTAGAATTCATAGCTTTATCATAACAAATTTGCTATAATAGAAGCGAATTTGCTGTAATAGAGTTAAAAATATTATAATAGGGTAGTTGTAAATGAAGTTTTGAATTCAGAACTAATCTTGAAATGTAATTATCATTCGCATCAAAAGATTAAATTTAAGATTTTTGAAAATAATTAGTAAATTTGCAAATTCAATGGCTAGTTAATTTTAAAGCAGTAGTTGTGAATTTACTATACTCATAATGTTCTATCTATGAGACAGAGAAAGATTATTTTTTATCATATTCATTAAACTTTTTACATGAGTGGATAATTTTACTATTGATTTATTATTGTGTAAACTTGTTTTGATGAATGAGTAACACTTAAGTAACTAAATATCTTGAATTGATAAAATTTTTCAAGTTTACCCTTATTAAAATTTTCTCTCTTTTTGCATTTACAAATCATTTTGACCTCTATTTCTTCTTTTTCTAATGAGAATTAAGTAAGAATGAAATTGAAAAACAGTCAGTAATAATCTCTAAGAGGACTTATATTTATCAAAAAATTCTTGCACAATGGACTTATAATAAAGACTACATAGTGGTATATATATTAAGTAACGGGTAAAGTTAGTTATTAAATTTTAAGATAGTCAATGGAAATTAATTTTTTCTTGATATTAAAAATATGAAAGTTACTTATAAATATAACATAAGGAGTAAATAAGTTGTGAACTGTAATAGGATAGTTATAAATGAAGGTTCATTAATTAGAATCAAGAACTTCATTTACAACCACCCTATTAGAATTCACATCTTCATCATAGCAAATTTATAATTACCTTTTTCAAATATACCTGTCATTTGCATCAAAATATTAACTTGAGCTTTATTTTGCAGATTATTAGCAAATTTAGTGCAGTTGTGAATTTAGAATAACGGAGTAGTGAATTTACAATCAAAATATGAATGTATAATTACCTTTATGAAAGGCAACACATAAGTTTCAACACATGAAATAACAAGAAGTTTATGATGTTCACTTGTTATTAGAATTTTTTTTTGGTAATTAAATCTTTTCATCAGTATCTCATAGTAATCCCCTCAAATGAAAATCTTAGTAGGGTTAAAATGGCTAGTAACTCTACGGTAGTTATAAAAATCTTGTGGAACAACAAGCCTACTCAAGAATATTAAAGCCAAGTAATTAACAGTATTAAAGAAAGAAATCCTCTTTCACCATATATCATTTTGTTTTATATACGAAACGATTTGAAGTTAATACATATGTTACTGACAAAAAAATTGGAGGCAGATTAGGAAATCCACTAATTGACCTTTAATTACTTTATATTTTCTTTATCAATGATTTGATCTTGTTTGTAGAGGCTTCTTTTGATCAAGTGGAAATTATTAGGGTTTGTTTGGAGGAATATTGTTTGCCATCTTGGGCGACAGATGAGCAATGGGGATTGTATGGTTTGCTTGAAGAATTGGATTCTTCACATTTAATTTGATAGTATAAAAATATGGGATCTGTGAGCTGACATTTCCATTCATTTAGTCCAGTTTGTCAAAGACAAAGATAGGCATATAATTAACTCAATTGGAAAGAGGG
>JANTPZ010143094.1:0-16253 GCA_025593235.1 Vachellia pachyceras
AATTAGTGTTTCACAAGTATGAACTTTTATTTATGAGCTTTGCTTGAATGTGTTAAGGAAATTTCAAACCGTTTGACGGGCTGGTCCCATCTTGCAACCTAATTTATTCTGTAGGGCGGTTATAAACGGCAATTGAGTATTATGAAATTCTATGAATATCGAATCATGGACTGGTAGAAAGAAGTATTAGACCGATTAAGGACCAATATTTTTTAAAAAAGTATTTAATTAACAATTTTGAACAAATTTTTAGTTCATGGTTGTTGAGGCTTCTAGTAATGTGGTGGAGCTTTGGGTGACTGGAGGGTTAAATCTCTCTGATGAGCTAGTTAGGCGTTGGTTATTCCTAGTATACTGCTCCGATTGGTTCGGTTGAGACGGTATAGTGGAGTGGAGTGGAATAAAAATGTAATTTCATTTAACATAATGTTTAAGGAGAAGGAAAAGAGATTCATAAATATTTTTAAAAATATGGTATATTTTAGAGGGGGAGCGCTTCAGCGGGAGAGCAAGAAGCAGTGGCCTAACTTTCATGGCGGGGGAACGCAGCCCTCCTTTCTTTGCTCATGCTCAATTTCGTCGAACCAGAGGGGCCCCAATGTTGCCCTGTTGCTTTCAAAGGCCCTGATATCTTTTTTTTTTGGATACAAAAGGGAAAGCCACAACTAAACTAATATGGGTGCATGAGCCCCCATACTATCATTCCGTAAAATCCCAAAGAGCTCCATAAAAGGTTGGAAGATTTCATGCAGTCCAAGAAGCATTAAGACCCTTCTTAGCCAAAAAATCAGCAGCACGGTTACAAGATCTCGAGACATGTCAGCTTAGTCTCGCTTACTAGGAGAGCATCTCGATGCTGAGGTCTAAACCCATTAAAAATAAGCTCTAGACAATCAGTAGAGTCAGTTTCAATCCGAAGTTTCCTACATCCCATTCCCCACGCAACTTTAATTCCTAGCACACAGGCCTAAAGCTCTTCAGATAATTCATCACCAACCTCAAGATTCTGTGTTAAACCACTCATAAAAGTCCCAGATGAGTCTCGAATAATTGCTCCACTTGCACATTCAATTTTAGCTAATCTTCGTTCGGCGGTTTCCATACATCAAACCTTGTAGAACAACCTGCCCCTTGAATTCTCGTTCCTGCTAACCAGTCCCTAACAATTTTCAACCCATACAATGGATAAAAACACGATTACATTTGCTCCGAAAGCCTTATGCCCCGTTTGATACATAGAACACCTTGCCCCTTCAATTCTCGTTCCTGCCACCATGACTGATCATTGATGTCACAGGTGCTAGTGGAGAGAAGGACGATATGGCTACCATAGGGGGAAAGAGAATAAAATGGTTCAATGTGTAGATTCCATGGAATTGGAACAAGTTCGAGTTCCACCCCTTAGTTCAATGATACCAAACAGGGCATTAATCATTATCTACTATTTAAATCAATAATATTAAAAAGCTTTAGCAAGTTTTGATCGGGCAAAACACGATATCAATTTCTTCAATTTTAATGTGACAGATTTACGATGTTAAAGAGCAACTGGCGGTGGAAGCTGCAGGGTTGGTCCAATGATTTTGTATTGGAGTGGTTTCTATGGAAGATGTCGTAACCCTAACATCCCGTTATTATCATAATTCAGGCTGCTATCCGAAGGTTATTACTTAGCTTGTGAAGTATTTTTTTTTTTTTTGATACACTTAGCTTGTGAAGTATTGGCACATCATTTTGTGTCATCTTTTGAGAGGCCAATGAATACACTGGTTAGCTTGCAATCAGCCCATAATCTTGGCATTCAATTTTTATCATTCAATGACCATCCCTTGGGATTTCAAGAGATTGATCACATTAACTAAATGTTTTGAAAATGTGTGGTTTCAAAAACTCTTCCGTTACGAGGACATATAGTTCATGTTTTCCCAAATACGTTGATTGTGATGGGCCATCACATTAACGTGTAACAAGCCGAAGTGCCGTTTTATTTTCCATTGGGAAAGTAATCAATCAATGTATTTGACCTGAAAACAATTCATATTCATATACCAGGGACGGCAAATTGATTAAAGTTTGGCAAAATGCAGACGTCGAAAGTCTCTGACTTTTAGCTATTCCTGTTCAATTCTAGCATAAATATATCCTGAAGCTGCTCGGATGCAGAATCAACAACATGATTGTTAAGAGAAATTACTGGAACAGAAGTGATAGCCCGGTAACCAGATATCGCGAGAAAAAAAAAACTGCATTTTTATAGAGTACACCTGGAAGGACCCCAATGCATGTTGGACTAAAGATATTCCGTCACAATCAAATTACAAGATCTTCATGGTAATCAAGGCAAAATATCACCCTTTCATTCCATTCATGTAGGAGCCCCTAAATTGTTCATAACATGCTTGTGATAAACGACATAATTCTTACCGTCTGAAACTACTACCCATTTTACAGCAATCTGCCTTCTGCACACTTCTTATCTTGACTTTCTAACTAGATGGCTCCTTCAGCCGAACTACCCAAATCCACGCTTGCACCACTTACAAGTTACGACTATGTACAGCACCGGCACGATCCAAATTGAATCAAGCATTTGCAGATTGTGCTGCTATTCTTGCGTGGTTATGCTCACCTTCATATGTAACAATTAGCATTGAAGGGTCTTCCAAGCACCTCTCCACATGCTTCCTAGCAGGGCACCCTCTCATGCTGCTGCACTTGTAGTATCCTCTGCATGAAAAGGGATTACACTCAGTTTCCTTCATGATAAAGCTTGTAGTCCATACTCCATACTCTAAGATTATAATGAAAATGTTTAAGACGAATCTGGTAACCCAAGTTTCAACTTCTCATTGTTGATGTGTGCGAATGAAAAACAATACCAAAGTGCCACAAGAAAGGAGTTTGTGTCTTCAACAAACAGGGCACTGAATAGAATTATAGTTCCGGGGCCTGTAATTAAAGGCCTGGTGGTCGAATTATAAATTCACACCAACTAACCAAACAGTTCAGGCGCCATGCAACAATATTATCACAATCATAAATATACTACTCATAATTCAAGCTGTCTAATCAGTTAAACCTGAGAAAACAGAATTTACATACCTAGGATGAGGAGAGCCTTTGATTGGCTTTTGCCCATATTTTCTCCATGAATAATCATCAGAGGGTATATCAGCAAGCTTGTTGCTAATGGCAGGCACCTTGATTGACCTCTTCACTCTTTGCTTTCTGTGGAGAGAACAAGCAAAGTTAAAAACACATCAAACTCTTCCACCAAGGAACCGCCATTAGATAAGGGAGCTAATAGCAGAACTCGGGAGAAAAGGAAAAAACAATCAAATCAAGACACACTTATGGGAGCAATTAAGTCTGACCTCTTCTTTGAGCAGTGGCATCTAGAACCGCTCCAACATTTCGCACTCCCTTCATCTTTGCCAGAGCACTTTCTCTTGTGGTGTTGTGAATTCTGATCAGAAGAGTGTGGAGCTCCAATTAAATGGAAAGCACTCCCAGTCCCATCCAAGTTAGCAACGCTTCCATCTATGCTTAAGGAAGAAATGAAAGACCTAGTAGATGACATTGTGGGCGTGCAGCTAGAGCTATCAAAATTCAGATTGATTCCACTATTGTTCTTTTGAAACAACATTTCTGCTTGGTGTTTCATTTGTTGATGTTGTATCAATATTCTTTGCTGCTGCTGCTGGTGGAGGAAGTGATATTGCGGCGATGACGCTGGAAGGGTAAGTTGTAGGGGATTTTTGCCATTTGAACTCAGTTCCAAATATGGTTTTCCCAGAGACAGTGATTTACCGGTGTTTGAGCCCAACTCCTGAATTGAATTGTCAGAGGAGCTAGGTTGCAGAGACAGCAGATTTTTGGGACCATGGTTTGATTTAGAATTTGGATTGTCCAGGAGAATACTTTGAGTAAAAGGGATTTGAAGTTTTTTGAGCTTCCTGACTCTTGCATGACCCAAGCCATTATTGAGCAAGGAAACAACTTTCTTGAATCTGGACACAGCCTCGTCAGTTTCCACCATTAAACTGCCGCAAGGAACCTGATCCTGGCGCTGAGACAACAGACTTAGAACTCTATGGCAGCTTTCAACAGCTGCTCTGTTAGCCTCTTCAACCTCCTCCATATTAGCTTCTAGCTAAATCTAACGGTTAGAAAGATCAAAGTGAAAAAAAAAAAAAGTAATTCTCCAAAGGCCAGAGAGCCAGAAACTTAAGACAATAACATCAGAAAACCAGAAAATCTCGTAAGTTTACAAATATATAATACATTCAGACCGCATGCGCCAAATTATAAGAACCAGGAACAGAGAATCCCATTTACGTCAGACAACGAGCCAAACGGTGGATTTTTTAATATAAGTCTGAAAATTAAGGCTTGGGAAATAAACACCCGGCGATGAGTGGCAACTATCCACACTGCGAATAGTGGGGGTAAAGAAGTCTACACAGGATCTGCCAAAGTACAGAAATCGACCCAATTCCCAGAGAGAAAAATAATGAAAAAAGCATCAAAGGACGGACCTTGATGGACTTGGTACCATCAAACCCTAGATTCTTCTTCCATCAGATTGAGATTGAAAGGTGCGAAAGAGAAGACTTTGCTTCGCTCTGAGAAATCACACACACCATAAGAGTACGAAGCTTGCAACTTTAATCATATTATATTCCTAGTTTCCTCAACATGATTAATAATATTATATTTTATAGTGTGGATACACAAATCAGAGACAGAGGAGTAGGAACCAGGAGGGAAAATGAGAAAATAAAGGCGAAAGAGAAACTATTTGAGAGGGAGAGAGGGTGGAAGAAAACGGAATTCAAATAAGCGAAGGCACAACACAAGACTCAAGAGGGACTGATAGAAAACTGCCATCTCTGTCACAGATTTGAAGGGGGTCCCATCCGAAGACCTTGGTTATTCTTTTCGTTCATCCGGTTCAACTTTAATTAATCTTTTATAAGACCTACCCCTTCAGCTTTCATTCTTACTACTTGCCTATTGGCGTTGAGGCATTAATTTCTTACCGGCACTGCCCTAATCTGGACTTCTCAAGAATCCGGGGAATCTTCGTGCTTACGGTGGCATGGGTGGGCCACCTAGAAAAAAAAAAAACGGTCGCAAATTGTATTAGAAAAATCTTTACAATCATGCTCCTCTTTCAATTATTAAAAAACCCTCAAACACTATAATGACAAAATTAATACAATAATAAATAAATGATAGAATTGTATGCTCATATAAAAATTTAACAAGGTTAAAAAAAATTTTCTCCATTTACCCTATAAATAAAACTACACGTGTATCTGCAAAATTTAGAACAATTTAGTGGAAAACGATTCCTGAACAAGGATTCAAGTTACAATGATCCAATTTTTGTTCAAAATCATTAGTAATCCCAATTATATGGATACCTGAAATGCCTATGATTCTACCATGTTTCCCCTCGTATTTAAAATAAATCCCCACACGTTGGACCTCAAAATACTCAATAATGCAATCGAGCCACCAATACATCTTAATAAAATTATGAAAAAAATATGTAAGTTAAACTATTAAGCTTTAACAAAAGTGATTTACAATTTTTTAAACTTTATTCGCTATTTACCATCATAAACTTGCAATTGAAAAATATATTTTTTCCAAATTTTAAACCTGTTAAAATAAATTGATAAAACCCTTCTTTCATGTAATATACAACTTTGGGGGTGTTTAGGAAATTTTCTAAACATCTCAATACATGTTCAACATTATTTTTCTGTAAAACAAGATAATCCCCTTCGTATATTTATCTGATAAAACCAACTTTTTACCCCCTTTTTGAAACCTATCCTTTTGTATTAAAGTTTGCTATGTGCTTATTTGGGAATACTATTTCCCGAATGCTACACGCAAATCAAGATAAAACTATCATGAAATTTATAAAAGCCATCATCAAAATTATCTATAAAAACCGAATTCATTTCAAAAACCTGTATAGGCATGTTTGGGAATCCGTTAGGGGAACGGAGTTTACGGATTTCAATAAAAATTGACGAAATCTGACAAAAGTTTAAGGATTTTAAGATAATTTTTATAGATTTTAAAATGGGTTTTATAAATTTCATGTTTTGTATTAATATGTATGTACCGTTGGAAAGAAGTTATATCCAGATCCTTCCTCGTTAACTAATTACGATAAAAATATTAGAACTGGCAGCCATTTTTTCCAAGTTAATATTTAATTTTTCCCGTACGTCACACGCATGGCTGTCAAATCCGGTGACAAGGTGGAGGTGAGGCAAAAGAGAGAGCTGTGATTAGCTTTGCTTTGAAGCATCCATCTAATCTGCGGCGTGTATGAAAATGTCCGCCAAACAGTGGGGTCCACGCCACAATATAGCCGTTGCCACCCAATCACATCCAGACGCGTGTAAAACACCAACCAAAGTCCTGACTCGTACCCCAAGGTAGTGCTCCGGTTTGACTGCGCCACTACCTCCGTTACGAACCCCGCTCCGCTATCATGCGCCGTGAGCACACTGTCTCGGCCTCTCGCCCCACAACACAATGGTGGCGGTGGGCCCCACCTCGTTGACTTTCGTGCTTGTAAAGTGGCTAATGTTGTGCCGTGTGCGTGATCAACCCTCAGTCGTAATTTGCACGCCTTCCGCTCTGGAATCGACCGTTTGTATCAATCTCAACATAGCTCGTTTAAGCAACTAAAATCTATTCATATATTTATTGAGATAAAATTTCTCTTACATATTTACTTCAAAATCTATATACGTTCTTCTAACGGACTATCCAAACAAGCCCGCATGTGTCGAAAATATTTCCTCTGAAAGTGTATGCAAGTTAAGATAAAAGACATTTTAAAATTTGTAAAAATATTTGAAATTTATAAAAAAAATCTTAAAATTTGTAACTTGTTTTTAGATTCCATAAATTCTTCTTAAAATCCGTAAACACATTTCTTCCAATGAATTCCCAAACACGCACATAGAAATAAGGGGAAAGAAATTAACGGAAATTAAATTAATTAAAATTAACGGTCAACATATTTTATCATCAAATTATTTCAAATGGAATAAAATGTTAAATATTTTTAAAAAAAATAATCTAACCTATAACTAACACAGCTCAAACAGTAAATGTTAAGTTCGTCAAGACTGTATTAGATGGAATTTGGCTCTATATGCCATGCTGCCAAATAGTACGAAGTGGGTATGGAGACGTGGAAGTTATTAAATTGTCCGATTAAAAGAAAATGCCACTTGTTAAAAAAACAAAGAAGTGGCGTGATGTGTTAAAGGGTAGTGGATGAGATGGATTCCTTCGTGAAACTCACATAGGAGATGGATGACACATACAAATTTTAAAATATGTATTTGTTGGAGTTTTAATGATTGATTGATAAACGTAGAAGGATGGGATAAGCTTCATGCCACGAACCATAAAAAATTACACTAATCTTTTAGGGAACCGCTCAAACATTAATGGGTTTGTTTGGGACGGTCGTCTACCTCCCTAAAAGTCATTCTCATGCAAATCGAGACAAAACTCCTCTCACATATTTATTTCAGAATCTGTGATTGTTCTCCCAAGGGAATTCCCAAACACACCAAGGGCTTGTTTGGATAGTCCGTTGAGAGAACGGACACAGATTCCGAAGTAAATATATGAGAGAAATTTTATCTCGGTAACTGTAGAAATGGATTTTAATTGCCCAAAAGGACTAACCAAACAAACCTAAATATTTAACGAGATTTGATGATGTCCACTCATATGTATTGCTCCTCGGATGGCGGCCGTGTTTCCTGAATAGCCTTAGCCTCCATCATACAAGTATATGTCTCATCCCATAAAGGGTTGCAACCGTGTCAAATTTCACTTTTAAAAATGTCTAAATATTTGTATTTATAGGCCTACAAGGCAAGTTTTTTTAAAAAAAAAGATACAATATATGTGGAGGAGGAGAGTTGAGCTGTTACAGGTGGTATTAGAGTCAGACCTACAGTCAGTGTGCCAGTGAAGATGCTATGCCCCTATTGTAAAATATCACATCAATTGAAACAGGGAATAAAGCACACGTTATAAGGTACAGATGTATTATCCCGTTACATGTGTTTTCTGTATTATTGCAGAAACCTTGTGAAACAAAACTCTGCTATATTTTCAATAAGAACAATTTATACGATCGGTGTGTTGTGAGGACGTAGGCCCATATGGGGTGGATGTCAAGTTCAACATCCTTTGCGAAGGAGAGTGAAACACATCTTATAAGGGCACTGTGTGAACACCTTTTAAAGTAGACACATTTTATGAGTTATTGAAGAAACTCAAAGATATAAAACTCTACTCTATTTGCAACAAGGGATAATATCTGCCAGAGATGGTGTTAGGCCATTACACTAGTCATATATAAAATACTATCTCCGGACATTAATATAAAACCAAATTGACATTTTTAGGGAGATAAGAATACTAAATAAATCATTTAGTTATAATATATGTTTTAATATACTTAAGTGTATAATTATATTACATATCAATTTGTAAGTTAGACAAATTAGTTTAGAGCAAATAATAAGTGATATATCAATTAATTACCAATTCTTTAATTTTCCAAAAATAACCTCCTCCTGCATTATTGTTTACAAACCAAGATACATAGTGGCTCTGTTTGGAACCATGTTTGGAAAAGCCAAATATATGTTTAACAATGTTTTTCCGTAAAATGAAATAACATCATTCACACATTCACCTCGTAAATGGTAAAATCACTTCTCTACTGTGTTCCCAAATGGCTAGTATCATTATACAACACACGATAAGCCCAGCTAATTTAATGAACGTGAAATCCCTCTATTGTGATTTTATAAATTAACCATAACTCGTGAAAATTAATGAAGAGTTTATTTAAAAAATCTATTGATTACAAGTGTTTAGCATATTTTTTTGTACACAAAAGTAGCATTATTTTATGTAGAAAATACCGGCACTCTGGTATATATGGTCCATGGATCACTAAAAAGATTTTTTAAGACTTTTCTTGATTTTTTCTTTGTAAGTTTCGGAAACATTATCGGAACTCGCAAGTCGTTTCGATAAGCTTTTTCTAGGAATGATATTATTCACAGTGAAGATTCCTTTTACAATGAACCTGCAAGCTAAGGGAACGTACTGTGTTGAGGGTTTTTAAGTATACCCTAACAGGAAAAGTATTACACTCGATCTCCCACCTCCCATCTTCATAGATTCTCTCACTTCAGCAGATCTCTATCCTCCTTCAAGCTAACACAAACTAAGCTACTGTGTGTATTTCAAACGAGTAACTACATGGAGGAAAAGGATGGCAGTTGAATTTGTAAAATGAATTTTCAGATCATAGGAAAACAAAAGACCCAGATAAAATTTGCCAAAAGACCTTTTCACTCTCAAAAGTGCAAACCAACCCATGTACAGGCATGCATTGAGAACTGCAGTGTTGTTTCCATTTCATGGGGAAACAAATACTACACCTCTCACGTACCACTTTCGTCCTATTGCAAATCTCAGCCTATTGATGGGAACACCATTTCTCAAACGATACATGCACGTCAAGACAAAACCATCTCAAAATCCATAAAAACCATTTTGAAATCTATAAAACCATATGAAAATTCGTAAAATACCTCAAAATCTGTAAACTCTTTTCCCCAGCCGAATTCCCAAACACCTACTACAACTTCCAGTAACTCAAAAAAAGGCAATCAACATTGGTGCGTATGGATAAGCAATGTAGAAGCACCCCAATAATAATATAAACTCAATTCCATTTTTCCATAGACATGGTTAAAGCAGGAAATTACCTTAGTTTTTGTCCCAATGCTATTTGCTTCCGCTCAATAATTTTCACCTCTTTAATTTGTCTTCCAAGCAGGTGAACGCACCATATGTAATTTACTGTACAAGGCCAAAATAAAACTCTAGGAGTCTAGGTAAAACTTCTGAGAAAGAAATGCTGGAAAAGTTAGATGTGTTCATGAGGTTTATTGTTTTTCTTCATGTTCTGGCACACGTTAATAAGCTGCGCGTCCAATTCAATCATGAATCTACTGACGCTGAATAAACTTGTTCCATAGATTGACTATTATAGGTAGCAGCCCCCCCCCCCCCAAAACACACACACAAGCTCTCTCTTAGTTTCGCTGGGGAAAGAAGAGGCATATTCTTGGTCAGCATACTTTTCAAAATCAATATAGAAGAGCATCTCTCAGATTCTATGCAACTGTGTGACTCATTATGACCCCTCCCCACCCTCCATTTCCTCCTTTCCTTTGTTCTCTTGATCTTCTACTATATTCCTCCAAGTTCGATAATTTATCTCCTTTTCCACAGGCCCAGAGAACAGCTTCTGCTCCCTGTTGTTCAGAGAGATCGTATAATAATACATACAGTGGCAAATGGGTAGAGAGAATTCGCATAGGGACCAGGATCCCACTGAAGTTGGAACGAACCACGAATAACAACAACAACAACAACAATCTAAAAGCAAGCATATGCACTTTGTCCTCCTGGCACATTTCCCACCAAAATAACGTTCTGTCCGTCTGTTTTGCTTTATGTGATTGCAGAATATTTTTTGCAAGTGCCTTTGCTTCTTTACCATCTTTCATGGTCATGGAGGTGAGGAAAGGGAACAATTTTGCAAGCTTTTTTCATGGCACATGGATTTTAACTTAACGACGCTTTAGCTTTTTAATGGACCAATAAAGCTGGCAAAAGCAGAGAGGCCTAGTGAATAACCTCGGGATCTTCACGTACAGGTTCAGCGCACTATCCAACTCACGTATACATCCATGACTAGAACCTGAAATTATGGTTATAAGACGGATAATTGTTTTTTTATTGTAGGGTATAGGGTTCCCTGACCTAGCCAGTGACCTTAAAACCCCACTGTTTGTTTTTACTGCTGTATTCATGCGGACGATCCGACGTTGTTCACTGCATTAATTGCGGTTTTACACAGAACTGCCTTGCGCGCTATTCGGAAAGTGTCATTCATTCTGGGGGCTCCCCGTAATGTCACTTTCACTCCCAAGAAAATTCAACCAAATCTATGATACTATTTTTTTCAACCTAGCTGGAACGTGCTGAGAATTCATTTCTTTATAATTGCACGTCAATGGGCTCGAATTCGAAATAGATCGATAACCCTCGTAGCTGCTGTTCCTATTACTGGTCAAGTTCATATATTGCAAGCCCGCAAGGAATCCGAATGCGCTTGTGGTTTAGTTCGGGGGAGCTAGAGCTTGCTAGCCCAAACAAAAGTTTGGTTCAAAGTTCAAACCCTGCTGAATCTCAGAAGGGTCTGGTGTCAGCTGCCACATAAATTTGGGACTCTTCCCAATTTTTTTTTTTCTTTATATCTTTAGATTCTATGAATGATATTTTGATACCTTGATAAAAAAATGGTTATATTTACAATTTTTTATGATTTTTTAAGTATAAACACATTAAAAGTATCAACCTTATTTTCAATTTTTGTGTGTTTGTCTTTGAAAAATTGTAAATATAACTATTTTTTGTGTATAAAATATCAAAATGTTGCTTATTTTATGTATAATCTAGGTATATAAAGAAATAATAAAAAACACGTCTGGGAAGACCCGAATTCAAAGTGCAGCAGTAGGAAAATCTCAAATCCATCCCAGAAAGGCCTCCATTTGGAGAATCCAGAAAAAAAGACATCTCAAAAGGTGAATTCTTCTATGTGCTTTTGACTGGGGTTTCAAACTTTCAAGGGTGCAATGCTACGCGTCTCAGTTGCGTAATGCCATCACATTGCCTCATGATCATTATTCTGAATCCTGACAGCAAAACTAGCCTGCAAGATGTATTCCATAAAGGTTGAAAATTTCTCATCATTTTTTAGCTTTCTTCGTCACTTGCGAGGTTGAAAATTTCTACGAAAACCCCAAATACCACACTTCATTTACTTTCTGCGCGGCCTGTTATCATTTGCGATATTCATGCAAAACCAAAACCTCGTAAATTAAATGAGAAAAGGACTTTATTCTAATGGGCATAAGCTGTACGAAAATGTTCTTCAAACCCAATAACAGGTTTATTTTTGCAGGATGTGGACTTTGGGGTAGCAGTAACATCGCTGCATTTCTAGCAGAAAACTTGTGGTATGTCTCATCATTTTTAACACAGCAACGGCTGTTAATGTCATTACCGCTTGTAAAAAATGACACAAGTCATCTCAATTAGGAGTTTGAAAAGGGGTGGAATTCAATTCTATTCGAATAATTCGTTAGTCCCTAATTCGTCAACAGACAACCAACAGAATCGTCAGTTACCGTTTCCTTTATTCCCATCTTCTCAACTTTTTACGCTTGCCTCATCTAATACCTAGGGTTTAGACACCAGTTAAAATATGCTTTACCGACTCGCATTCAGTGCATTCATGGACTTCATTCAAGTGACAAAAAGATATCAGTAGTTTAATTTAGGGCTTAGGGGTAAATTTGCTCCAGAAATATCCATAGTGTTACATCATATGTTGAAAATTTTTTAGGAGTAAAGTTGTCTCGAAATTGTAGAAAACGATACAGTATTTTCATTTTTGTTAAAAGAGTTAAATTTAACTGTTAAATAATTTTATTTAATCGAATAAAATATTAATTAACTATCAGTTGACCGTTTGCATCTGTTATGTTTAGGGTGACATTACACTGTTTTTTAGACTTTTGTGCAACATTGCCTCTCAAAAAGCTTTCGATTAATCAATGAAACTTCGTATATACTTTCAGCGTAAATTTACTCCTTAATCCTTTAATTTAATTGGTATCAGAAAGGGCAGTCACCACGAGATATAACAAAATTAATTGATGCTCAGGGCCACATATTTTGCTTTTCATCCTTACCTAATGGGTTATGCAAAAAGCAGGTACTTCAATCGTTTTAGTATAATTTGAGGAAGTCCGGTCTAATATAAATAAACAATATAATGAAATTGAAAATTGAATTGAATTGATTGGTCAGTTGGATCGAATTCATGACCAAGTGCTTAGATCCATTAGTGTAATTTAGTTTGGCCCATGTTATTTTTTACTTATTTATTTTCTTAATTTTTTATACAAATAATAACGCTTATTATTGTTAAATACTGAAGATAATCAATTTATACTTAAATTCTAATATTTTGGGGTGCATGTTATATGATTTTAGGTTTTCCTATGTTAATTTTACATTATTAGATTACAATTTTGCCTTTTGTAGATGGAGAAAAAATCCAAGATCCCTTGACTGGTCTAGACAGTCTAAATAAACCAGTCTAGTCTAGCCTAATTTCAAATCGGTTCTAGATTGAATCAGGTGTTGCCTTGTACAACCACTAACTATACTAAATTAGACTTAAGTTGGCTATCAACCTAGTATGGTTTGATCCTTAGGAGGGGGAAATCTAGAACCGTATGTGAAACTTGTGCCAGTCCCCATTACGAATGAGGATCCTCAATTTGGTGAAAATAATCCTCTGGCATCCTAACTTCAAGAAAGAAACTGGCACCACTAGGTAACAATGGACAACTCGGAATAGATCCACTCTTTCCAAAGCTAAAGAGAATATGAAGATATTACAATGCATCAGTGAAGTATAGTGCTGCTGAATTAATTCCTTCACTGCTGCGGATTCCTAGGGAGAGCATCCTTCTTATTTAATCTCTTACATATTCTGAGTTGAACTATATGTGCCATCCTTTCATAACTGTGCCTAAGTCATCTAAGCGTTTTCCTTTGGCTAAATGGCTAAAGCCAGAAAAGAAAAACCTTGACACACCATTAGAATGATGGATCAAACTAATAGGCAGTAAGCCCATTAGCCGGTATCTTAGCTCAACTTTTTTTTTTTTGGTAAAAATGAGAGCATTACGCTCAGTGTGTGGCATTACATTACAGGGATTGTTGGTCCCGATGTCATTAGAAAGCAGCCCCTCTAAATGGGGAGGGCAAAAACTGTAAATCATGGAAGTAGACAGAGCCTCTTTCGCTAACGCGTCCGCTAAGCAGTTTTGTTCCCTCTTTACGTGATTAATTAACACTGTCCAGTCCTTCTCCATCAGCTTCCTGATCTCTACTCGCAGGCTACTGGAATTGATAGCTGCGTGGTCTGTTTTGATCAAGTCTACAATCTCCTTGGCATCAGTTTCGATCACAGCATTCCTGAAACCATGAGCATATGCTATTTTGAGTCCTTCATATACGGCCCGTTCTTCAGCTTCAAAAGGGCTGCACTGATCTAGTTTCTTGGTAAATCCCAGGACCCAGGAGCCACTTTCATCCCTGATTCCTGCACTGATCTTAGCTCAACTTGATTTCAACCAGAAGGGGGGGAAACGAAGGTCAGGCTCCTCCTTCACAATCCACTTCCGGCTGAACAGTTAATGGGTTGGTAGTGGGCCGGGTCAGACCGTAATGGAGCCGGCCGCAACTGAGATAAAAGTCGTAGCATCCGACTTTTCGTTTTGACTTGGGAAGCAATGTCGATGACGACTACCATCAAGATTCGCATCGCATCGTGTTCTCTAGTGGCCCTGCCTAGCATGATTTTCAAAGTTTGGGAACTCACTATGTCTTAGGGATTAAAAAAATTGAAGAAAAGGGGCATTGGTATGCCTGACTCTGCCATATCCAAAGAGCAACAGCAAAATTCAGAGGTGTGGTGCTAAAATGGGATCCCCAGAAACAGAGGTTGAAGAAGAACAAGAAGAAGAAGGTAAAGGGACGTGGAAGCACGCAGCTTTTCATGTAGCAACGACTATTGCGACACCTGCAGCTTATGCTCCTCTACCCTTTGCTCTCGCTTCCCTTGCTTGGCCTATCGGTAAGTTCGCTTTCTTCTCTTTTGCTTTTATCGTTTATTCAACCAACAGCCTGCTATAAAAACATACTAGTGAAATAATAACTCATGTAATCACCATCACTATAGCTTATTTCTTAAGTGAGTGTTTAGATATATTAGAGAAGTTTTGTTCCCACTTATTTTTAAGTTATTTTTGAGGTTTATCAATCTTTATACTTGGGAAAAAAAGATTATGATAACTTACTACAGGAATAATAAGTCTTATTTATGACTATTTCCATCAATTAGCGCATGAATATTAAATACATATAAAATTTTATAACAAGCTACATTTTTCATAAGTCATAATATAATTATTTTCTAAATTTAATATAGAACTTCCCTTTTAAAAAAATTAGATAAAGTGCACTTTTAAGTTTTTTATAAAAAATAGAAAGCTCAGTTTTTAAAGAGGTTCAATTTTTTATAGTTGGGCCTCCTCAAAATTTATGTAAAATAATCTTGAGCCATCTAATAGTAGACAAACTCTCATGATATCGAAATCCAAATGAATATTTAACCTTGACCAATTATGCTGGCCTTTCATGTTGGCTAATTGCCTAACATTCTCAACAAATTGTCAATCATTAACTAGGTGCTTCTTGTTGATTTTAGGTGTCACTAGCCTGGTGACTGCAACACTTGCTACATGGTACTCGAGCATATTGATCGCTTCTTTATGGAAATGGAACGGGGAGAAGCACCTCACCTATAGAAATCTTGCACAAAGCATTTTTGGTTGGTAAATTGGTACTATATCGTCGGTGCTGCTGGTGCCCTTGAACTTGATGATAATATAGTCTTAATTACTGATTTTTGAAGGTTCCTGGGGGTACTGGTGTATTGCCTCTTTCCAGCATGTGGCCTCTCTGGGAAACAACATTGCCATTTAAATTGCTGCTGGCAGCAGCCTTAAGGTTGGGGATGAATTATTGAATCTAATGCGTCTGTTTGGGGAGCCCGTTTGGGTTCAAAAATCCATTTTAGGACATCAGCCAAAAACTACTCATGTTTGGTTGCCCATTTTCCACCAACGGCCATTTTCCACCCACGCACCAGAGACGCACAGCTACATCATCACGTCGTCGAACACTACCACGCTCTCATACTCCATCCCTCAGCACGACGCAAGCCTCCATTTTGCAATCTGTCGGATCACATCACATTCCACTCAGCTCATTCCCTCTGCTACTCACGGACGCTGCCACCTGAGAAGGAGAACGCAGAAACAGAGACCACCCAGCCCCTCGACGCCACCGAAGCCACTGTTCATCTCCAGTTCTCTCTCTCTACCACACACGAGACCACTGCTCCATTCCTAAACACCAGCCGCCACCTGAGTTCTCATTCTTCCACTATGATTCCC
>JANTPZ010143099.1:0-10709 GCA_025593235.1 Vachellia pachyceras
TTACTTTCTTTACTTTTTGCAAAATTACCATTTTGCCCTTACTTTTAATACTAAAAGACCTTTATGCCCTTGGTCTTTTATTAAATGACCTTTGGGTCCTTTTCTATAAATTTCTCATCCTCACATTATTCTAGGGCAAGTATATTTAGCTTTGGAATTCTTTCGGAACTTCATACACTAAGCCAGTTCTAACTTTACAATTTCTAACTATAACTTTCTTTTCTTTATGAACTATTTACCTCTGATTTCTCTTTTCATTTTCTAATTATCGGATTAGCATTTATTTCAGCTAGCATACAAATTATGGATATTACACAAGTCGATTCTGAAGAGAACGACCCTGGGGTTGTCACTGTACAATCCTTGGAAATCAAAATTAATATTCTTGATCCATTTTCAAGGCTAACCAGCGACCTAAGTTTACATTTTGTGGCTTAGTCAGATCAAAGAATTTAGCGCCGTTGCCAGGGAAGCGAAGTGCCATTAATTGTTAGATTGTGTTTTTGTTTGTTAGTTTTGCATCTTTGTTCATAGTATAGGATTAGTTTGTGTATATCTTAGCATTGCATAGTAGAATACACTTGTTTCTGCTACATTCTACATAAAATTCGCATTTTCATCGAGAAATTCTTCACAGGTATCATGCGCCGCGACCAAATTTGAATTTCGCAGTGGCTAAACTTGAAAATTTTGACGAGAGATTCCTCTCGGGAGTGGTGCGCCGCGACCAAAATTAATTTTCACCGCGGCCAAAAAGCTAAATTCCAACTTGTTTACCCTCTCGGGTACTGTTCACCGCAACGTAAATCGATTTCCGCCGCGGTCAAACTTCGCTTTTCACACTTCATTCACTTCATTTTCAATACACACATACATAACTTTCCTACATCCTCATTCATTCACTCACACACCATACTAATCTTGTGAATAGTATGACAATTGAAAGTACTTGTTCCACGTTTAAGTCCGAGGATGAATTTGTACAATCGAGCATTTCATCTATTGCCTCAATGGTTAAAGATAAGGAGCCATCCTCTTTTTCATCATTGTATTCTGAGAATTCTACTTGCGCTTGTGAGGGGATGGGATAATGTCTGCAATGTATTGTACTAAAATGTTTACTTCCTGTTTTGCAGACTCAAAATGAGAAGCCGATTGAGCCAGAAATTGATGCTAAGCACAACACAACTAAAGAAAAGAAGCTTGAAACAAAACAACCTAGTGGTGTTGAAGAGGCTTTAGAAATTGCAGCTGGAAAGTCAACAGACCAACTGGATATCTATAAGAATCAGGGAAGTGATCTTAATTCTCTTTAGCTTCATAATTTAATTCCTTCAGTTGTGTAACCCCCACTCTAGAATTGAAACCCTTGCCGTCTAATTTGAAATATGCATATCTTGGGTCTGACAATACTCTTCCCATTATAATTGCTAAATCTTTGTCACAAAAAGAGGAAGAGAAATTAATAGCTGTTCTGAGAGAGCATAGAAGAGCATTAGGGTGTACCTTAGCAGACATTCCTGGGATTAGCCCAGTGATATGCACGCATAGGATTCTTCTAAAAGAAGAATCAAAACCCATTAGGTAAACCCAAAGGAGGTTGAATCCCCTAATATTAGATGTGGTAAAAAAAGAGATTACCAAACTTTGAGTGCAGGGATCATTTATCCAATTTCAGATAGCGAGTGGGTTAGCCCTGTTCATATGGTGCCTAAAAAGAGTGGGGTTACAGTGGTGATGAATGAAAAAGAAGAGCTTATACCCACAAAGGTCCAAAACTCTTGGTGTGTGTGCATTGATTATAGGAAATTAAATGATGCCACACAAAAGGATCATTTTCCCTTGCCCTTCATTGACCAAATGCTTGAGAGGCTAGCGGGGAAAACACATTATTGTTTTTTTGATGGGTTCTCAGGGTACTTCCAAGTACCAATTGCACCTGAGGACTAAGACAAAACCACATTCACATGCCCTTTTGGTACATTTACATACCGAAGGATGCCCTTTAGACTTGTAACGCCCCTGGGACCTTCCAACGCTGCATGACAGCAGTTTTCTCTGAATTTTTAGAAGAATACATGGAAGTTTTCATGGATGATTTCACTGTTTACGGAGGATCTTTTGATGAATGTTTGACTAGCCTTGAAAAAGGTTTGAGAAAATGCATTGAGAAAATTTGATTTTAAATTTTGAAAAATGCCATTTTATGGTAAATGAAGGAATCGTTTTAGGGTATTTGATTTCGCAAAAGGGTATAGAAGTAGATAGAGCGAAAATTGAAGTAATTTCTTCATTACCCTACCCTAGTTGCGTAAAAGATATCCGTTCTTTTCTTGGTCATGCTAGGTTTTATAGACGGTTCATTAAAGACTTTAGCAAAATTGCGGTACCTCTTTCTCAGCTGCTGCAAAAAGATGTGAAGTTTTACTTTAATAAAAAATGCAAAGTAGCTTTTGATGAACTTAAAAAGAGGCTTGTTTCTGCACCTATTTTAATTGCCCCAAATTGGGAATTACCCTTCAAACTTTCTTGTGATGCTTCCAATTATGCTGTAGGGGTAATGCTTGGGCAGAAAAATGATAACGTTACCAGAGCTATAGCCTATACATCCAAAACCTTAGACCCAGCTCAATTGAATTACACCACAACTGAAAAAGAATTGTTTGCTATCGTGTTTGCATTAGAAAAGTTTAGACCATATCTATTGAGCTCTCATATTATTTTTTTTACTGACCATGCAGCTGTTAAGTATTTATTGAAAAAGCCTCAGTCAGAGCCACGATTGATCAGATGGGCTTTGCTCCTCCAAGAGTTCGATGTGAAAATTAAGGACAGACCGGGATCGGTGAATCAAGTGGCGGATCACCTAAGCCGATTACCAGATGATACCAGGGGAGTAGATCCTTCTTACTTAACTTGTGATTCATTTCCTGATTCACTCCTATGTGCCTTAATTGTTAGGGAGCAGTGGTATGCCAATATTATCAATTATCTAGTCTCTGGATTTACCCCACCTTTTATGACTTCACCTCAGGCACTTAATCTCAAAAGTGATTCTAGGCATTACATATGGGACGCACCTCACTTATAGAGGATGTGTAGCGATCAAGTAATAAGAAAGTGTGTGTCAGATGAGGAATTTGAGCCTATCATTTTGGCTTTCCATTCTATGATTTATGGAGGGCATTTTAGTGCACGGAGGATAGCTAGAAAGGTCTTAGATTCAGGATTTTACTGGCCCTCCCTATTTAAGGACTCATATATGTTCTGACGCGCGTCAATGCTTTGGGGGATTAGGTAAACATAATGAAATGCCTCAACAACCCTTGCTATTCTGTGAAATTTTTTATGTTTGGGAGATTGATTTTATGGGACCCTTTTCGCCATCCTTTAGATTTATGTATATACTCTTAGCCGTAGATTATGTGTCCAAATGGATTGAGGCGATTCCTACTAGAAAAGATGATGCCCAAACTGTGTTGAAATTTGTCAAGTTAAAAATTTTCTGTAGGTTTGGAATTCCCAAAGTAATAGTCAGTGATAGGGGCACCCACTTTTGTAATAGAATTATGAACAAACTATTTGCGAAGTTTGGTGTCACCCATAAAATCTCCACTGCCTATCACCCGTAAACCAATGGTTAAGCCGAAGTATCAAATAGAGAGGTGAAGCGCATCCTAGAGAAAATGGTAAAACCATCAAAAAAGGACTGGAGCCTCCGCCTGGAAAAAGCACTGTGGGCTTATAGAACGGCCTACAAAGCCCCGATTGGGATGTCACCATACCGGTTGGTATTCGGTAAACCATGCCATCTTCCGATGGAACTGGAGCATAAGGCATATTGGGCGGTCAAGCAGTGTAACATGGACATGGAAGCTCTTAGAAATGAAAGGAAGCTGCAAATGGAAGAATTACACTTGGAAGCATATGAAAATGCCCAGATGTATAAGGAAAAGACTAAGTTGGTTCATGACAAGTGCATTTTAAGAAAGAACTTCAAGGAGGGCGATAGAGTCCTACTGTTCAAGGCTCATTTTAGCTTTAAACCTGGAAAATTCAATGATCATTGGGATGGGCCTTTCCTAGTAACAAAGGCGCACAATTTTAGCATGGTAGAGCTTAAAGATGAAGAAACCGGAGCGACCATGTAGGTTAATGGTCATCTATTGAAGCACTACCACGAGAACTTCAAGCCGCCTTAGCTATCAGGTTGTTCCTCTCCTTCACTTACTCTGTTACTGTGATTTTATATTTTTGATGACTCAAATTGATGAATTGATGCATGATTAAGTGTGGAAGAGGAACTGTCTAGTAGAAAGTAGAGTAATTAGATTTTGAAGTTAATAAATTTAATAAACTCCCCTCATTACGGTCTCTAGTTTTCTTCAGATCAGGTGGAACATGAAAAAGTTATTTTATTGTGAATATTTGGCTTCAGCTGTATGTATATATGGATTTTTCCTATGCTGTGTTTCGAATTTCATTGCATGTGTGCATGATTATTCGATGTTGCTTGCGAATGTCACGCGCTTTGATTTTTAAATCTTTCCTTCCAATCATTGACAATGTTTGATTTATGTGTGGGGGGAGATTTAGGATTTAAAATGTTTCCAAGCAATATTTTGATTTTTAGCATGCAACTGAAATTTTGAAGGATAATGTTAGGCCATTTTTGTCTCAAACTTTGGAAATTTTCAAGTTTCTTTAAAATTTTTCAAAAAAATATTGAATTTTCAGAGGAACTGAACTGCAATTTTTCCCTCTGACCATTTTCGCCGTGACCAATTCTGTTGTTCGCCACTGCGAAAGTCTTTAAATAAAGCAGTTCAGCCTCTCGGGTGAGTTTCGCCGCGACCATCTTTTGGTTGCGCCGTGGCGAAACATCACTTGCACACAGAACCACCTCTCGGGTATGGTTCGCCGCGGTGAAATTCAGTGCATATTTATAAAAAAATTTAAAAAAATTATTTTATTAATTAGGCTTTGGATTTCAAAATAAAAAGGTTCTCTTCACTTTAATACCTTTAACACCCCTGAGCAATGCTTATGAACTATGATTTTCATAGCCAATTCATTGGGAGGTTGATGCATGGGTATAAGGATCAAAGTTTTTGGTTAATCACGTTTTTTGAGTTGTTAGCAAATGATACACGTAGATCAGTTTTAAATTAACTCTTTGTGTTTTTGGTTCTTAAGACTGTTTAATTGAGATATTAGCCTTGTCGTGAGGATAATCGTGAGACTCTAATTTCATTTTATTAGAGTGGGTCTATCTTGATTCGTAATCTCCCTAGAACTTGTCTTGATTCTTAATCAAAGCTTTATAATGCAATATTTTTGTGAAAAGGATAGAGGCATTCATTTCAAAACATTTCGTTTAGCCCAAATGCAAACCCTTCATGATTTCACCCGTTTGCTACCCTTTTGAGCCTTTCACTCTTGAAACCAGCATTTGGAAAACTATCCTTATTTATGTAAGCATATGTTGATGAAGTTGTGGATTTGAACTGTAAAAAAAAGAGAAAAAAAGAAGAAAAAATATAAAATAAAATAAAAATAAATACTATAGTTGAAAAATAAATTTTTCTTAAGTCTTGCAAGAGTGATTATACTCTTTCGGTGCTGTGTATTCAAGAATTCCATTTCATTTCATTATTTCATTTCATTATCTTAAACCCCATATCCACCTTAAACCTTAAGTCCTCTTGATTCACAATGTATTGATCTTGTGGTAGAGAGGTAGAATAATTACAAGCCTATGGTAGAGATTCGAATAAGCGGACCATGAGCGAAAATTGTCCTTGCATAATGAGCCGAGAGAGAAACACTTCTACCTTTTGAGAGGAGGTTTCTTTTATTCGGTCTCTTGAATTGAATTCCTTTAGAGTTTTATTTACAGTTGTCTCTGCCATTATCATTGCTAATTCCTTGATGAATGTTTTTACCAAGTTCTGTAGTCCTGGACCCATGAGTATATTTCCTAGGTGTATTGATTATTTTTGAGTTTTTGAAAAAAAGGAGGCTTTGTGTAGGAGTACAAAGGTTTAAGTGTGGGGGAATTTGATTGAGCCATATTAGTATTAGTTTTCTACTTGAATTTCCAATTTCATAACGTCAATTTTAGCCCATACATTTCCTTTTTTGCTTAATTTGAGATTAGGAGTTGTTGATTTAGATTAGTGCAATTTTGGGTACATATTCCATGAATAATTATGTTATTGTGCTTAAATTCCATTATGAGCAAATGATACTGCCCATATTTTCTATTCCATTTCAGGAACTCTGTACAAAAGATAATAGGAAGCAGCTCTGAAGAAGTTCGCCGTGATGCAATTCAAGGTTCGCCACGGCCAATGTTCTATCATCAGGCATGAACTCTCGGGAGAGGTTCACCGCAGCAAAACCTCAAGTTCACCATGGCGAATATCGTGAATCAGCACCAGATTTTTACTCTAGATGGAAAATAACCCGACCCAACCTTGGAGACCCGATCCATAACGGTTTAACTTGCCAAATTAGGTCATTTTAAAAAAGAGAGAGGAGAGGCTAGGAAGAGAAACAGAGAGGAGAACTAGAGAGGAAGAAATGCATTACACTTCACTTCCACTCACACATAACCCTAAATCCATCTATTTCTTCACCATCCATCCATTCATCATGCCTCCATAATCATTGCTAAGCTTGTTTCCATCATCCATGAGTAGCTGAGCACTCTCCATCCTCTTGATCAGATGAAGTGAGCCGGAGTTCGAAGTGCCGAAAGCGGAGTATTTACTTTCAATCAGTATTTACACTATAGATCACTTGGATTCTGAGTTGGACTTTGTAATTTGTGTGTAAATACTTGGTCTCGGTTGAGCCAAACTTGGATTAATGTGTATTGAGTTGTTTTGTGATTGACAAAGTAGAATGGAGTTCATTTTGTTTATTCAATGAAGTCTTGTTGTTCTCTTCTATCATCCTAGTTGTGATTGGTTTTAGAGTCAACAATGTATGGAGTTGATTTTGTCACTTTGCGATTTCCGTACACACACTAAGTGTTCTTAAAGGATTTCATGGATTGGAGTTCAATTCATGAGATTTCTGAACCAGTGAGTTGTTGGGGTTTTTAATTATAAAAATTAGTGCGAAAGTCGATGCCTGATCCTTTGTGAACTATGACGGCACATTTCATTTTCAAGAGGAAACCATAATCACGTACACTTTTCATACTCCTATCTGTTCTTTACTTCCCTACTCGTTCAAAAATACCAAAAACAAGTTTTATTTTGTAATTAGTTTAGGTTCATAGTATAATTCGATTTCAAAAACTGGTTGCATTTGCATCACAAGCATAATACAAGCTAAGAATTTTTGGTGCGTAAGTCGCTTCCGAAGAGAACGACCCTGGGGTTGTCACTTTACAATCCTTGGAAATCAAACTTAATATTCTTGATACATTTTCAAGGCTAACCAGCGACCTAAGTTTACATTTTGTGGCTTAGTCGGATCACATGCCATGACAACTATTGACAATACCTCACTCATCATCAACATCATTACATAAGGCCAAGGCAAACATCATCTATTAGTGTAACTACAAGGTATGCACATTCACAAGCAAGGCTTTACATGTCATATGGCTATAGCGATAACTCAAACATGGCAACATAGTATACACAACAATCAAATGCAATGTAAATGTAAAATTACAGGTTTTGCTACCTTTAACTACAATGCAATGTCATATGGCTAGAACTTTTAATAAGATTTCATAAAATTAACTCCATTTTAGTTTGGCTGCTTTCCAATGGTCTATACCTGGGTTACTCATACATCAACCTAACATTATAGTAACAAATGTGAGATCTGGTCATGTACATACTTGAGCATACATAAGACATCCAACAGCTAAAGAGTAGGGAATCTTTTCCATTTCTTTAATCTCAAGTGTTATCTTAGGGCAATGTTTGAGATTGAATTTGTCTCCTTAGCAATAGGGGTGTCACCTAGTTTACAATCTTGCATGTTGAACCTCTTAAGCACTTTATTGATATAACTCCTTTGTGATAATCCAAAAACACCTCGATTTCTATGTAGGTGAACCTGGATTCCTAATACAAAGGAAGCTTCACCAAGATCTTTCATTTCAAAATTATTTAATAGAAATTTCTTGGTTTGGTGTAAAAATATGAATATGTGATGGTAACCAATATGTGATTGACATATAAACCCAATAATATGTACTAAATCCCACTAACCTTGTAATATACACAATGATCAACAGGATTTATCTCGAAACCGAATGAGATAATTGCTTAGTGAAATTTGTGATACAATTAACAGGAAGCTTGCTTGAGACCATGTAAATCATCTCATCAATGTCACCATTGAGAAACACAATCTTAACATCTATTGGATAGAGCTCAAGATCAAAATAGGCTACTAGTGCCATGATTACTCTAAAATAGTCTTTCAAATAAACTAGATAGAAAGTCTCTTTAAAGTCAATTCCTTCCTTTTGAGTAAAGCCCTTTGCCACAAGACGAGCTTTATATCTTTCTACTTTGCCATTTGTATCCTTTTTGGTTTTGCACCTTTCGGCAAAGGGATGAGTTCCAAAACCTTATTGTCTTACATGGACTTGTACTCTTCATTTATTGACTCAATCCACTTTTAATAATTGGAGCTTTGCATTGCTTGTTGGAAGTTGATTGGATAATCTTCCACCATGCCATTTTCTCCCTCATGTTCATGAAGTAAGATAATGTAATCATCTAAAATTGTGTTTCTCCTTTCTCTTGTGGATCGTCTTAGCATCGTTTCTTGAGGTTATTGATTTTCCACTTAAGGAACTTTAACATGCATAGGAGGAATTTCAACCTGAGCAGTAGGATAATTAACATCACCATGTAGATGTTTTGAATTTACTCTTTCATTAACTACAGGCATAAGAATTCCAGTGTTTTCAGAAGCAACTGTAGGATTCAACTTAGTAATAAAGGTCTATTCCAGTGTTAATTTAACTTCCCTTGAACTTGAAGCTCTCTTGATTAGCTTTCTGATTAAGCTTTATTTGTATTATTTTTCTACTTGAAATTCCAGAGTCTTAGAGTCAATTTTAGCCCATACATGACCCTTTTTGTGCTTAAGTTGAGATTAGGAGTTATTGATTTCGATTAGTGTGATTTTGGGTGCATATGCCATGAATAATGATTTATTGTGCTTAAATTCCATCATGAGCAAATGATACTGCCAATATTTGCTATTTCATTTCAGGAACTCTGTACAAAAGGGCAAGAGAAGCAGCTCAGGAGTATTTCGCCACGGCGCAATCTAAAGTACACCGCGGCCAAAGTTCAATTAGTAGGCACGAACTCTCGGGAGAGGTTCGCCGCGGTGAATATCGTGCAGTACCAGATTTTTTACCCCAGATGGAAAATAACCTGACCCAACTTCAGAGATCCGACCCAGAACGGTTTATTCATTCCATTTTTGGGCAATTTTCGAGAAAGAAAGAAAAAGAGGCTGCAAAGAGAAGAGAAAGAGAGGCAGACACACACAATCCTCCATCTTTCACACACACACAAACCCTACTCCATCTTCACCACCATCTATCCATCTATCATGCCTCAATCATCCAAACGTAGCCCGATTCCACGATCCATGAGGAGTTGAGCATCACCATCCTCTTGAAGATGAAGTGAGCCGGAGTTCGAAGTGCCAAAAGGGGAGTATTTACTTTCAATCTGTATTTACATTATAGATTACTTGGATTCCAAGTTGGACTTTGTAATTTGTGTGTAAATGCTTGGTCTCGGTTGAGCCAAACTTGGATTATTGTGTATTAAGTTGTTTTGTGATTGACAAAGTAGAATGGAGTTCATTTTGCTTATTCAATGAAGTCTTGTTGTTCTCTTCTATCATCCTAGTTGTTCTTAGTTTTAGAGTCAACAATGTATGGAGTTGATTTTGTCACTTTGCGATTTCCGTACACATACTAAGTGTTCTTAAAGGATTTCATGAAATGGAGTTCATTTTATGAGATTTCTGACCTGGCGAGTTGTTGGGGTTTTTAATTACGAAACTTAGTGCGAAAGTCCCCATGTGACAAAATATTTGTCCCCATGTGATTGAGCTTTATTCGTATTAGTTTTCTACTTGAATTTTTAGAGTCTTAGAGTCAATTTTAGCCCATACATGACATTTTTGTGCTAAAGTTGAGATTATGAGTTGTTGATTTAGATTAGTGTGATTTTGGGTACATATGCCATGAATAATGATTTATTATGCCTAAATTGCATCATGAGCAAATGATACTGCCCATATTTACTATTTCATTTCAGAAACTCCATACAAAAGGGCAAGGGAAACAGCTCTGGAGAAGTTCGCCGCGGCGCAATTCAATATTCGCCGCGGCCAAAGTTTAAGTAGCCATGCAAGAACTCTTGGGTGAGGTTCACCGCGGCGAATATCGCGCAGTACCTGAATTTTTATCTCAGAAGGAAAATAACCCGACCCGACTAGATGGATCCGACCCAGGATAGTTTATTATGCTAAATTATGACGCTCCGGACCCATGCGAATTGTTGGGGTTTTTGATTTTGAAAACTTAGTGCGAAAGCTGATACTTTCCCTCATCCTTTGCGAACTATGATGGAACACTTTGTTTTCAAGAGGCGCTCATCATCGCACACCCGTTTCTCTTTATCAAAGCTGCCTTTGTTTTT